>JAHBCN010005740.1:0-52958 GCA_019359885.1 Listronotus oregonensis | reverse complement strand
TGAAGAAACATATTGTTATCATTTATAACAGGTAGATGCACACTGTCGGTAGCCGGAAGGATGAGAATTTTAATTTGTGTTTTTTATAGTAAAAAAATATTTAAGAAAATTTATAAAAACGAAAACAATTTTATAGATGCTTATGCTATGTAGTCCAGATGATTTTTAATTTGTAGGGACAAGTTTTAATTTTTTTTTAACTAAGAGGTTTTTTTTCATAAAGTGACATTCTTTAACTATTTAATTAAATTATAATATATTTGGCTCAAGTTGTGGTTAGTCTTTTTTGTTGTTTACGCAATTGTTATTTTTCTTGATATGAATCATTTCCTTTACAGTAAGTTTATGGTAGTTTTTGTCAAACTCTAGTATTTTAGTTTCTGCAAAGTTAAAGGTATGTTTGGTTTCGTGTTCGTGTTTGTGTAATGCGGTAGAAGCGGATTTTTGGTATTTGTAACCATTTAAACGATTGTTAAGATGTTGGGTTGTCATACCTATATATTGGTATGGACAATTTGAACACGGAATTGCATAAACAACATTTGACTTTTTTTTGTGAGGTGTTTGACTTTTTAATTTTGTAAACAACTGATTTACTAAGTTTTGTCCTTTGTGACATACCGTTATTTTATGTTTATTTAGAATATGTTTAATTTTTTCTGATAAATTATTTGTATATGGCATAGCAATATATTTTTTATCTTCCACTTTTTCTTGTTTATTGTTAGAGGTTTCTTTGTGGTAAAATTTGTGTATCCTTTGTTTTATTAGTATTATAATTACAATATGTTTTTGATTTGACGGGTGGTTTGAATTATAATTTAGGTATCTCCTGACCATGTTGGTTTGGTGTACCAAATTGTTTTAATTGTGGTTATCTTGATTTCTTATAATTGTCATATCTAAGAAATTTATTTTGCCATTTAGTTGGCCTCAAGGGTGAATTGCAGTTTTGGTGATATGAGTTCAAATTTGTCTAAACACGGAATTTTTTGAATTATACAGAAAACCTCAAAAGACAATCAAGCTTAATTATTATATAATATATATATTTATATATATATAAATATATAATAATATATATAATATATATTATAATATATATATATATATATATATATATATATATATATATATATATATATATATATATATATATATATATATATATATATATATATATATATATACCGGGTGTTGCTCCGTCGAGCGGGACATAGGGAATCCCATGTAAATTTTGAAGTGGTCCAATATTGGCTCCCCTAATTATTTTAGAAGAAAATCAGTGTACAAATTTCAGCTCTTCTCAGTCCGCCAGCTAAGAGATAAATGCTAAAATAAGTTACGAATCTCCTATCTTCTTACGCGCCCTGTATTATTAGAAGTTTATAATAAAATACCAGAAAAATTATTTAACCTCTTACTCTCAAGTTGTCAGATCAATGTCACATCATTTTTAAATAATGAACCAAAAAAAAATCACTATTATAAAATGGTTTTATCGAAGAGTAGCGGACATGTTTGCAGCCTATTTTCCCAATAGGCCAATACCAAATAAATCGACAATAGAACGGACGATAAAAAATTTGAAACTACAGGCACAGTAATCAATAATTGCAAATGTGAAGAAAATCGACGTGAAAATCAGAGACAAATTGTACAAAACGAGAGGGATTTAGACGTGATACTTTGTGTAGAGGAGGCCGAAGGAAATATTAGCACGAGACAACTGGAGGACATTACTGGACAAGACCACACCACAATATCTCAAATTTTAAAAAGATGTAAATACCACGCTTACAAGTACGAAAGACACCAAGAATTAAGAGACGGAGACGAAATACGACGACAGGAATTTTGCTTTGAGATGATGGAGAGGACAAACACTGACAGAGGTTTTTACAAAATATTTGCTTTACTGACGAATGCACTTTTACATTGAACAACGAACCCAACATTCAAAATTGCCGGTACTGGAGTAACGAAAACCAAAATCGATTTGTTGAGACAAGGACTCAATATCCACAAAAAAATAAAGTTTTGTCGGGAATTTTCGGCTACCATATCCTTGGACCATTTTTCCTTACTTTCTGGAACTTTTAGAGGGACAAAAATTTTGCCTGCTTTGAAGAACCTTGCTCGTGAAAATCAAGAGATTTGGTATCAAATGGATGGCTGCCCAGCACACAGTACCAGAGCTGTGCGCGAATACTTGAACAACGAATTTAATAACGACATCATAGGCCCGAACCACGCAATATCTTGGCCACCCAGGTCTCCGGATCTTTCGCCAAACGATTTTTTTCTATGGGGACATTTAAAAACTAAGCTTTATACCAATAAAAAATATGAAAATTTAGACCAGCTAAGGAATGCTATTTCCGCTGAATGTGCCAGAATATCGATGTACCAACTAGTCAACGTAAGAAATGAGTTTTATAATCGTTTGGGTTATTGTCTGGCAGTTAATGGAGGAATATTTGAGCATTTGATTAAATCCTGATATTTTCGTCATAAATTGATTTCTAAATGTAGACAAATTTATTTCATTGTCTTGCATAACTGTGAGTGCATGTATTGGAATTAGCTGTAAACTAAAATGAAATGCGAGGATTCTTTTTGAAATTCCCGTATAAAATTGTTCAGTTTTGGCAATGACAATATAAATTAATGATCTGATAAATCGATATGGTGTTTTTATTATTGATTTCTAGAGTACAGGGTGCATAATGAGATACTACGTTGCAGAAGTATTTAAGCAGTTAACTCTTTACTGGTTGGTTGAAAAATGCTCAAATTTTCATTTTGGGTGGAACTTATTGTGCTCTTCAATAAATCCTAATAGCATTTTTTTCTAAATAATTAGGGGAGCCAATATTTGACTACTTCAAAATTTACATGGGATTCCCTATGTCCCGCTCGGCGGAGCAACACCCGTATATATATATATATATATATATATATATATATATATATATATATATATATATATATATATATATATATATATATATATATATATATATATATATATATATATATATATATATATATATATATATATATATATATATATATATATATATATATATATATATATTTTACTACTAATTATTCAGCGACAGATACATCAACGGCACACTGTAAAAGAAGGTTTTTTTTAATATTTAAATTTAAAGTATATTGTAAAAGATAAATGCCATCCACAATATTTTTTTAAAAAGATTTAAAAATAGCATTTTACCTAAAGAAAAATATATAGAGTGTAAAAAAAAAACATATTTGCATTACTATTCTTTAAAAAATCTCTATCGAATACCGCTTTTACTTTATATATATCTTATAACTAGTCAAGATACGAAGAGTGCCTAAAAATTGCATATTTTTAAAGTCATCCAGTATTTCTAAAAAAGTTGTCAAAAGCATCTCTCTATTTTGACAATTAACGAGACTCTGCAAATGTATCAAAACCTTGTAGAAACTAAATAAATAAATATCTTTTTTAAAAGTTGCAAACCATTTATGCACTTAATACCGATCATTAATTTTTAAAACTTAGTATTAAATTAAATTTATATGTGTATTAAAAAGGCTAATGATTAGGTTGAATAAAGAAACTTTTAATAAATAAAATATTAAACCAATTTATAACCTTAATAAAACTATAGATATAAAAACAAATTATTTAGGTTATTATTCGAAAGTATAAAACAATTTTCACTGCCTTTCTTTTATAATAAAATGCCCCAATAAAGTTTCCAAATGCCTTTTAATAATTCTTCAAGTAAATTTTAAATAACGTGCAGATCTAGGCGTACGGTAGTACGCCAGGCCAACTTCCGTCCTGAGACGCATGCAGCGTGTATACTACACGAAAGATTTCGGCATGTTTTCTCCCTATTACAACTTCTTTGTCGTTCAGAATGATGAACCTGAAGAATTACTCTTAACAGGTCAAGAAGGGTGACAAAATTGGTATGTGTCAACCTGCTAACATGATAGTTACCTGAACAGTTGCCTCTTCCATACCTGTAGAAGTCCCCATAAGTAAACTACCTGATGCTCTAGAAGATTTGGTAATTTCATCAAAATCCCTACTTAACCCCATTCAGGACACTAAGCTGAAAGAGGTTTTGGGAAGAAATCAAGACGTTTTCTCTTTCTCCAAAAATGACTTGAAAAACCAGCATAGTTCAACATCAAATTAGTACTGGTGATACAGCGCCAATAAAGCAACCGCATCGACGAATCCTTTGGCTAAAAGAAGAAAGTTAAAAGTTAATTGAAGACATGCAACACCAAGGCATAATAGAACCATCCCATAGTCCATGGTCATCTCTAGTAGTCTTAGTTAAGAAAAAAGATGACTCTATCAGATTTTGTGTTGCCTTTTGAAAACTTAATGATGTCACGAAAAAGGACAGTTTTCCATTACCAAGAATTGACGATACTCTGGATATGCTGACGGGGTCAAAATAGTTTTTGACTTTAGACCTGAAAAGTGGCTATTGGCAAGTAGAACTTCATTCCGAAGATAAGGAAAAATCTGCCTTTTCGACCGGAACAGGACTATGGCAATTTCATGATATGCGATTTGGTCTATGCAATGCCCCTGCCCCTTTTGATCGTTTAACATTGCGGGGATTAACTTAAAGAACTTGTTTGGTATACCTAAATGACATTATTATTCTTGGAACAACATATGACGACCACCTGAAGAATGTCAAAGAGGTTTTTTAGAAATTTAGATTTGCCCACGTGAAGCTTAATCCAAAAAAATGTCACATTTTTTAGAAAGAGGTAAAGTATCTTGGGTATATAATTACTTAAGCAGTAAAAATATACCCAAAAAAGACAGAAGCTATTTAAAACTGGCTTACACTGAAAAACAAGCATGAAATTAGAGGCTTTCTGGGACTGTGCACGTACTATAGAAGATTTATACAGGGGTTTGCTGATATTGCGAGACCATTACATCGACTTGCTAAAAACAACAAATGGGTTGACTAAAGATTGTAAAGCAGCCTCTATACAACTGAAGAAAGCCCTTTGTAGTCTTCCGGTGTTGTCATATCCACAACCCCATCAAACATTTATTGTGTATACTGATGCAAGCAATCCTTCAATTGCATTGGTGGAATTTTGTCACAGGTACAAGATGACCAAGAAAAAGAAATAGCTTATTTCAGCAAAGTTCTTTCTAAACCTTTGTGTGACAAAAAAAGAACTTTTAGCTATTGTCAAATTACTGGAGCACTTTTATAAGTACCTTTGTGGCCAGAAATTTCACCTCACGACGACGCATCACTCAAATGGTTGCTTAAGTTCAAGAATCCTGGATGTCAGATAGCACGATGGTTACAACGTGTTTAAGAATACGATTTTAAAATTGAAAATCAAAGAGGATTAAACCATAAAAATGCTAATTCACCATCAAGAATGCCTTGCCCAGAAGATTGTAAACATTGCAGTAGACGTAAAAAACAAAAAGATCCTGATAAATTTTACTGTCGTAGAACATGCATCCAGTATTCTCAAGAATGGGACCCTAAAATCCTGACAAAAGAACAACGAGAAGATCCCGATCTTGGAGATAGGGCAAAAGTTAAAACAGAAAATTCAGAACGACCTCCATATCAGAAAGTATCTTTAAAATTGTCGAGATATAAAGGTTAATGGGCCATATGGGACTCTTTGGTAATGAAAGATGGCCTATAGAAAAGAGACTGGGAAAGTTCAAGACAACACTACCAACCAAAAAGATTCCAGAAGTATTGCAAGACTTGCACAATGGTATAGGAGGTGGCCATTTTGGATTTATAAATAATCTTAAAAAGGTTCGGGAAAGGTGTTACTGGCTGGGAACTCGTGCCCATGTAAAAGGCTGGTGCAGAATTTAAAAGGACTGCGCCTTCACCAATGGACCTAAGACATGAAGTCATGGCAAGATAAAGCAATACAATGTAGGGACACCTTTTAAAAGAATTGCCATAGACATACAAGACGATTTCCAATAGGTAGCTCCGGAATCGCTATATCTTGGTAGCGATGGATTACAAATGGCCGGAAGTCCACCCAAAAAGCTACCACCATTACCGACGTACTATTTTAAAAATAGATTTGTCAATATGGACTACCAAGAGAAATACATACTGATCAAGATAGACACTTTAAGTCCGATCTATTCAAAAACCTCTATAATCTCCTGGGAATACATCAAACCAGAACCACACCCCTTTTTCCCCAGTCAAATGGAATCGTCGAGAGATTTAACAGAACTCTTAATAACTACCTAAAAATTAACTGGGACAACTGTATACAGCCGTTTTTATTAGCCTATCGCTCTGCAGTTTACGAAACAAGTGGAACGAACCTGCAAAAGTCATTTTTGGAGCAAAATTGTGCCTTTTAGTTGACTTGCTTACTGACCGACCTTCCAGCAATGAAAAACCAGCAGAAGATTATATAAGTCAGCTTAGAAAACTGCAAGAAATACACGAAGGAGTTCGTACAAAAAGCAAGTGACCGTATGAAGTCCCGCTATGACTTGAAAGCTAATCTTCAGGATTCATGCTGGGTGGAAAAGTTTGGGTATATAATCCAAACAGAGCCAATGGGCGTTCACCGGTTCATGGAAAGTAGTTTGTATAGAACGGCTGTGCCGCTATTAACACTTAGAAGATAATTGATCGAGACGATCAAAACTTGGAAAGGGGCAATGTTACGTATTTTAAAAATATTTTTTCAGGTTATAGAATTCCATGAATTTAAAATTATTTAATTAATAATTTATTTAAATAAATTACCTTAGTTTTTCTCCATTCCGAGGGCCATTGTAAAGAGTTCTGAGGGCGTTGGAGTCATCACTTTTGCACTTTTTTGGCATCCTGTATTAAAATAATTCTTCTAGCTTATTCTAAACTTTTTGATTATTTTCCACGTTACTATAAAAATCAATAGGAAAATTCTCAAGAGCCAGTGTTGGATCGGCTTTTAAAGCGTTCAGTTGATGACATGGACGACTAAACAGTTAGCATAGTTACGTTGCACTGTTGTTACCGTAGTAACGTTTGTGAACCTTATTGCTACTAAAAAGGTGTAAAACAAGGATCCGTTATTTTATACGAGGTGTTACGAAACAATATGTTCCTTTTTTGTTTCTGTAGATAAAGAAAAAAAGATATAATTCAAGAAAAAAAATTTAAAGGGATTTTTATTGTATTTTTCTGGACGTTTAAACAAGAGAAAAACTAGCACACAAATATTAACTATTTGTAAAGTTGTTATTTACCCAGTCTCAATACAGATAATTTAATAAATAAAAACACCTTTAGGTTGTTAGAAGGCTTCGAAAAATATGAGCGATAGCTCATTCAAGGCGGAATGTAAATCTAAGAAAGGTATTTTGTGGATTTTTTCTGCCAATAACAATTTCAATTGTTATTAACAAAAAACAAAATTAAATAAAAAGCCATTTCGATTTTTGATAATAACTCAATAACTCTAAGAGATAGCGGAAATTGCAAAAAAGATTCTTGAAGAGGAGGAAATTTCCGATAAAAAAGTTTTAACTCCCGGAGTTCTATCTCCATTATTTATAATTTTAATTGTTTTTTGAAAATGGGCCTCTGCGCGTCAAAACCGAGTACGTCACATTATTTTTTTTTGGTATTAAACATTAAAAGTAACACCAGCTTCTCGTAGTTACACGACCCGACCTCTTTTAAACTTACGCATTTGCCGAAAATATGCATTTCTTTCAAGGAAGTTTGAAGGTTTATGGAAGCCCAATACGATGGCCTATTTGATTAAAAAATGTCCAGCGCACTATGAAAATAACTGTCATTAAGAGGCCATCACATTACACATTTTCACGAAATTTTGTAATGTGTTGCCTATATACACACTGATAAATCAGCGTGTGGGTATGCAACATATTGACAGAGCCGGAGTCCCGTTTTAGTATGCGACTTCGCGGCTCGTATGAAAACATACGCTCCGCGCCGTTTTAATTTTGATTTGTGGTTTTATTTTGTGGTTGTAGAAGATTTTTGGATTAATAAAAATCTTTTTATTTTAGTGATAAGTGTTTATTAAATTGTGACTATAATTTTGTGTTTATTGTTTGTTACTTATAATATCGTAACGTCATCGTTCCAACTTTTACTTAAATTAATGCTGGGTTGCCATAGGGCACTAACTTTGTTTTTTCTTCACATCAACGATCTCTCTTTCACAATCAATCCTATTATTAAGTTTTGCTGAGAATAGTAATCCAGCCTATAGGCCCGATTTGAAAAACACGCGCAGGTCAATGCAAATATCTCTTTCCCAAGACCTTAAATTAATCTTGATTTGGGCTTCAAAAACCTTGTCCAGTTTAATGCTTCAAGACACGATCATGTTCGGTGTCGCGAAAAAAAGTCATTTAATCATTTTGGCGTTACTTTTGAGAATAACCTTAACTCACACAAACACGTTACATCCATAGCCTCAGCTGCTTCCTAAAAGCTTGGATTTCTCTTTTGAGCCAGAAAGTATTTCTCTCCCTCTAATCTGTATACTCTGTACGTATTCCATTATGTCTGGGGAATGGCGTTTCCTACAACTCTTATCATCCTTGATTCCATTCAAAAAAGAGCTGTTCGTTTTATTAATCCCACGCTTACAGAAAAGATTTCTTCTCTTACCTATAAATATATGCAACATATCCTCTACAGCCATCTACGGGCCCTTCTATACCTATAAATATGCAACATATCCTCTACAGCCCTCTACGGGCTGTAGAGGATATGTTGCATATTTTTACCGCTTCTGCTCCGAGGAGTTGGCAAGTATAATTTATCTGACAGTTCTCAACAGAGCAACAAGTTGTGTTACTTTTATGCATCCTTTTTCAGTCCGACTTAAGAGGCTTCAAACTTCCCACTTTCTTCGTTCCGTTATCCCTAGAGTGTCCAGATTGGAATCTGCTTACCCGCAGAAGTTTTTCCTTCTTTAAATTTCCAAATATTTAATTCTTGTGTAAATAAACTCTCTCTTACCATACTTAAGACACCCACGGTACGTTGGTATTGAAGCCTCAGCCTTGGTGGACTGACCGAAGATTTAAAAATAAAAATAAAAAATGCTAATGTAAAACTTCTTACTTCTCGTCAAATTTGTTTATCTTACCTGCATGAGGTGACACTATTTAATTGTACTTTTATACAAATTATAACTTTAAAGAATATTGTATGAGCCTAAAACACAAACAACCAGTCTAAATAATGATAAGCTTTTACTTTTCTTGACCCTCGCCGATTTTGATGATTTTTTGTATACGGAGGCACTGATTACAAATCTAAAGTAAGCTTTTTTCGGCAACGTTTTATTTGTCAATATCGATCCTTAAATATGATTATTAAATTAAACTCATTTATTTGCCCTTCTTTTATCACAAAATTGGTGATAAGTACACAAAACTCATACATATCCTCATACAATGTTTGAAATTTATTTAAACAAATTTTTGATTAAAATACAGCACTCCCAAAAATATCGACCATTTAAATAGAAGGCTGTAAAGTGGCGCTATCAATTCTTTCCATATTAAATAAGATGATATGAAATCCAAAATTACACAATATTTTTAAATATTCTTTGATAGTTTTGTTTAATAACATAAATAAAATTAAAAAAAAACCGTGAAAGTATAGTTAGTTTGAATTTGTCATCTGATCATGTCAAGTTTATACATGGTAACAAAGAATTATGGAAGTCCGGACCTGACCTACTTTTCATTGCGCAAATTCCGCGGGGCCTTTTCCCTTATTCCCGTTACCCTGCAGGCCTGGACCTTTAAACTTTATTGATTTCCTTGTACTCTTGACATGTTAAACTATTATAAAGAAGATTTTAAAAGCACACCTTGTGACAGTTTAATCCTCACTGTAACTCTAAATTTTATTTATAGCCTAGTCAGCAAATCCAACAGAAATCCGCATAAAGAAAAGAGTTAGATCAAAACGCTATATTTAGCCAGACTTTGCTTTTGCCAAAATAAACATATAAACAAATATTTTTTAAATAAAATAATATTTACTGGGTGATCAGATTATTCTGTTATTTTGTATATATTAAGTTTATAGAAAAAAATTGTATTTTTTTTTGTGTTTTATATTTTGGGTGTTATAGTTTGACAGGTTGTTTTTAATAGGTGTTATATTATCGCTGAGACTATTTGTTATACCACTTAGGATAGAAATATTTTCCAAAAAACTTAACAAAACTGTCTTGAATAAAAAAAACACATAAGAGAAATAGGAGTCAAGTTCCTATCCAAAAATATCGGGCTTATAAAGTATTGAGATCTAAAATAAGACCAAGTACTTTTTTGACTTAGCAAGTTTTTTACTGATCTGTCTGTATTAATAAATATTCTTTTTTCATTAATTTGTATAAACTGTCTGTACAGATTTTTCCATTATTAGAGAAAGATCAGAAAAAATTATCAAGGGCCAAAAAAGCTTGGTTTAATTTTAAATCTTTTTGTATTTTAAGAGGACGATATTTTTGGATAGGAACTTGGCCCTTATTTTACAAAAATGTTCTTCGTATGATATCTTTTTTTAAGGTTAAATAAATACAATAAAATCAGAACTATATTTAACATTTTAAAATAATTATGACCTCAGAAATTCAGGTTCAATAAGATTACAGACTTCTAAAATACTCCCTAAATATACGATATTACTGCCTCTTTTTTAGGGCGTTCCG
Organism: Listronotus oregonensis; assembly: GCA_019359885.1. NCBI lineage: Eukaryota > Metazoa > Arthropoda > Insecta > Coleoptera > Curculionidae > Listronotus > Listronotus oregonensis. Next base: position 42,200 of record JAHBCN010005740.1, on the reverse strand, counting down.
AGTAAAAATGTGCAGTTTTCTGAATTTTTCCTTGACTTGTGTCCCATAATCGAAAAGTGACCAGTAGCAAAAGTACGCGATTTTTTAAATCGAATATCTCAGAAACCACCTAACATAACTTGCTTAATTTTTTCATAGGTTATTAAAATACTTATGTTTTTTTACAAACCAAACCTCATGACTATATGGAAAACGTTACGTTAGAGGGGAAAAAAGTACCTTGAAAGCTTTCATGTAACATACACACTGCTTGCGTCAGACCGGAACTCTGCCTGACATTCTCCCAAGGAAAATAAAAATGAATAATTAAAATGAAATTAATTAAATAAATAATTTTTTCCTCTTTTTTACCCACTAATCTATTGCGACACTAATAATTTTTGTCAAATGTATAAACAGCGCGTTTAATGGGGAAGAGGCTCAACTGTTTAATTTAAATATTTAATAAGATAATATAAATGTTTTCCACGATTATTTAATTTGCCTAGCTTACGCTACTGGTTATAAAGAAAAATTCCGCTACAATTTTAAAAATATTTTATTAGCTAAAGGGACACATGTCTTTATTGATTATAGGGGCTTGTAGCTCGCCACCAAGACGTTTTTCACCGAAAGACCTTATTTACCGAAATAATTCTTTTTTTTTTGCTTTTTAGTTAATAAAAACCATTTTTGCAACAAATTTTACAAATACAAAAAATAAAGGAAGTTTTAAGGCTGTAGCAGAAAAATAAATAATAAATTTATTAATTTGTTTTGGGTAATCTTTTTTTTAAATAATACGTTCAAAAACTTAAAAACTTTAAAAAAAATTAATAAATTTATTTATCCATTTTTTTTATATAATTTCCTTTTTATATTTTGACCTATAAAAATTTCGGTTATTATACACTTATGACTCACGAAATCTACCAAAATCAAGACTATTATTATTTTAAATGTATGAAATGTATAAGATATATAGCAATGAAATGCTATCACCTTTAATTCATTTTTTTATAATAACACATATTTGACATATTTATATTGTCAAAAATTAAATATTACATCATTTATTATAGTAAGTGTAAAATCATTCATTTAAAAATTTTTATAGTGCAATTAAACCTTAAGAAATTATTTACGCTACACTCGACAGGTCGCCTTCATAGGTCGGGGAAAAGGACGAGGAGACGGTGGGCGGCGACTTGCTTATCCCCACTACTACAATTTTCCTATAGCCGCATTAAAAAATATTATATTTTATTTAGCTTCTTCCAAATCCGATGTATCGATGCGATGCTGTTTTCGATTGCATAGTACGGCGCGACGGCGGGTGGATAAAGAGTATATTTTATGAATATTTGTTTTTGTAAATATGTAATGTAATTAATAATTATTATCATATTGGTCAAATATTTGGATAGCGTAAAAAGACAATCATTTGGAAATTTTCTAAATAAAAAGTATTGGCTAATTTATTCGTTTTGCTTCTGCTACGCTACATTTTCCGATATTTACCTAAAACTTTAAATTTAAATTATATCATAATTTTTTTTAAGTGACTCACCCAAATGTATATTGTAATGTAAAATATATTTATGTAAAGGGTGTTCTTTAATAAATATTCGATATTTTACAGGATGACTTTTGATTATTTTTAATAAAAGAGATTCGTATACATATGAGTGCGCAAGGCCTTTGTTTTTGACATAAAGGGTGTTAAATATTTATTTAATCTTTAACACCCTTTAGCAACCCAATAATTTTATATTTCGCGTTGCAAAACTACGAAGTAGTGCGGTAATGTAATTATTAATTATCATATACTGATATTTAAAAGTTCTACTTGTAACAATATAGTAGAGTTATTTATTATTCTTTTTGGTAACATAATTTAGAGGTAGCTCAAATGTAAAAAATACTCATTTAAAAGTTTAGAATATCAAGTTTATAAAAAATATAATGTTATGTTATTTTTCATATATTTCATTTATGTTTTTAAGTAATGTTTTCTAATAAATATATGTGTGATTTAACTAACATAACTGAATTATTGACAAATATTTTAATAATTTCAGTAAATAATTTTTTCGGTGTCTCCTTAAATAACTAAATTATATGCGCTTCTTTCCATGTTTTGAAGTTTTCTTCAAATATATCAAGAATTTCGTCGGGGAAAGAAACAATATTGAAAGGAAATTGAAAAGCCTTTATTAAAGAAACATTTATTTGCAGAAAAAGAGCTTAATAACATATCTAACAAACAAAAAAAAAACTTAAGTTGAAGTGAAAATTGCATCATTACGAGAGTTGTATAATATATTTTATTACTAAGAACTGTTAAAAGGAAACAAGATTCTCTGAAATTTTTATTATTTATCTAAAATGCAGTAATTATACTTCGTATATGTATGTAAAAACTACTAGATATGATTATATGAATATATTATCCTTATTATTATTATAAAAAGTAAGACAAAAATGATTCTTTATTTTGTACAATACTCATACAATTTAACTATTAAAATGTATACTACATTTATTTAGTCCTGGAAATATACCAAGGCAACTTACCTATCTATTTTTTTGTATTAAACTGGGTGAAACAAAAAAGTTTTAGAAAATTTTAAGTCTTAATTTAATAGGTACCAGTTTTTATTAAAATATTCCTAATTTTATTAGTTACTGTCAACTTTTCAAAAAACATAATAGTTTTTTTTTGTTCTTGCCTTATTTTCTCAATATAAGGAATAATATAATGCTGTTCTTTTTTAAATAAAGTTAATTTTGAAGTACGTACATTAAGGTTAAAAATGTTGAAGTAAGAATACATGTGGGTGTAGGGTAGTAACTAAAAAACTAACATCGTTTGTTTATTTGACTTTGTGTATTTCCAGTATTATACAAGAAATTTTAAAAAATATGACTAAATTTTTAATAAAACGATACATAAAAATATCATTTCAAACTAGATTAAGAAAGAAATGATTATAAATACTTATAAAGGGAAAATTTCGTATTTCTACCATCATAAAAAAAGAGTTACATACAGTGTGGTACATTTAATTTGCAACAAATGGAAACTTTTTAATTCGAAATTGTGGAAAATTTATTTGTTTAAAAGTTGTTGTGTTTAAACTCGTTTTGCGTGGTAGTTTTATTAAAAGTTAGATATACGATAAATTAAGAACTTAAAACGCCAAGAGAAAAAATTATCTTTTTAAACAACTGTTAAATGTAAAATCAATCTTAATAACAGTTCTAAATTTAAATAGTATTGAATTTTGACTTTTCTGAAAGAAATAACTTCGAAACACATAAAATAATTTTACTTTATATAATAAATTTTTAAAGGTAAAGTTTATGCCCCTGTTTTTTTTTTTTCAACACAATGGCGTCTTGTAGTCTGTAAACTTGAAATCCAAAATTTGTGTTTAATTTAAATTACTTTTTAACTTCTTAAAGGAAGCATGTATATGTATACGTAAATAAATTTGATGTTAAAATACAGAATATAACATTTTATTGACTCTCCGGGATAAGAAAAGCAGAAAATTTATAGCATCCTCTTGTTAAAAAGTTAGATACCCCACCGTGTTTAGGATTAAATGTGCTATAGAAAACCAAAAAATTGTCAGGCTCTAATTTAAAAACTCTGTTGTGGTTAAAAAACACAGCTGGTGGCCTTCCACTTTCGCCTCGGTTTTTCAAATAGAAATGAAAAGAGTTGAAAAAATTTTTAAAAAATATATGTTGTTCTGTGGGAGCATTTTTAAAATTATTTTGAAATACAGGGTGACCCAAAAAAGAAGTACATATCAAAAGCATTTTTTCTATGGAACACCCCATATTTTTATTTTAGATACTATAGACCAAATAAAGGTGAGTTATTATTATAATTTATCCAAAACTGACCGTTTCTCGAGAACGGGAAATTAAAAATTCAGAGCATATTTTAAATTGTTTACACCCCAAAACATATAAGGGACTGCTCGAATTAAATTTACTGCTAGCAAAGGATTTAAGTTAACTATTACATAAAAGTTTTTTACCTCAATATTATACAAGTGGTGAAAAAATTGCTCAAAATTTGGACATACATTTTATTAAATAATTTTCCCCAAGTTAAAGGGAAACCCCCCCTATATTTATGGCCTATTTTGACAGAACTAGTATCCCTATAAAACTATATTAGGGTTTCCTAATTCTTCTTCTGTTTTTTATGCAAAAGACGTTTTTATATTTGACTTTGAATAATTTCTTTATTTTAAAAAATGGAACACTCTCCGTATGGGATGACGCCTGTACCTTGGACATATACTTTTGATGCAAATAAACATTTTTTTTTGAACCTACGATTACAAAATTATTTCATCTTCCTTATTTTAACTAATTAAAATGTAAAATATTCAAAACGATTATAATTTTAAATTTACTCGTAGCTTAATCAATGATAATCGTTTGATTAGCAAAAGTCCTGTCAAATATTTTTGTTTGCAAATAAATTAACATCATCTAGGTCAAAGTTTTTTATTAAAAAAATTAAATATAATCGTACCTTTGGTGATAGTCACATATATTGAAATGTATGTTTATTGAGCCTTATTATTTGGATTTAAATTTACCATAAAGTCCAATACATTTGCTAAGAAACAAAAACGGGATTTTAACATATTTTTTTTCAACAATAAATAGGATAGGTGTACCTTTTACTATATTTTGATTCTTATTTTAAGAATGCTTTAATATTTTAGAAATGGCATTAAATTGGGGTTTTTACTTTTGCCTGCATTTTACTTCAGATATCTTATTTTTAAAATTTAAACTGGACTTTTAGCGAAAATTTGGCCCCTTTAAAAAAAGGTTTTTAATTCAGCACAGGGTGTTCCATTTTTAAGATAAAGAAATGATTAATAAGACAAATATAAAAACGTGTTTGCATAAAAAGTAAAAGAGATACGTATAGGAAACCCTTATATAGTTTTAAAGGAATCTAGTTCTCTTATGTCAAAATAGGCCCCTAAATATAGGTATTCCATTTAACTTAGGAAGTTATTTAATAAAATGTATGTCCAAACTCTTGGGCAATTTTTTTTCACCACTCTGTATAATATTGAGGTAAAATTTTTTTGTGTTAAGCTAACTTAAACCCTTAGGGTTTCAGTAAATTTACTTACGAGCAGCTCCTTATATGTTACAGGGTAAACAAGTTTTAAAATATAGTCTGTAATTTTTTTAATTTAAATTCTCAGAACGGTCAGTTTTAGGTATAGAATTATAACAATAACTCACCTTTATTTGTTCTTTAGTACCCAAAATATAAAAATATGGTGTTCCATAAGAAAAATATAACTTTGATATGTCTCTTTGGGTCACCCTGTATATTTCAAAATAATTTTAAAATATGCTTCCCACAGACCAACATATGACTGTGCTAAAAGTTTTTCCAACTCTTTTCTTTCTGTAGAAACCGGGGGAATGGGGGAGATTATAATTTTAAAAAAATATAAATTATTATATATAAATATATATATATATATATATATATATTATATATTATATATATATATATATATATATATATATATATATATATATATATATATATATATATATATATATATATATCATAGTATCAATCGGACATCTCAAAAATATGCGAATTGGGGGAATTTTATTAAAACAAAATGATTTCGCTTGTGCTGGCGGACGAATTGTTCATTACCGGCAATATGTACATTTCTAATTATTCAAAGTTCATCGGAATGGGAAAACCCGTACCTATCATTGCATATGAGTTTGATCCATTCTTTTTTTAAATATTGAAAAGCTGTTAAAATTTTTTTTCAAATATTTTGAGAGTATATAGTATATCTTAATTATTGTTATTTTTGGAAAAAAGGGCTTGTTTTAACCATTTCTTTATTATAATGTTACCTTCAATGATCCCAGAAAACTTCCTTTACCATCTTTCCTGCGTTTTGACAAAATTTTTTTTTGCTCATTTTACATTTTTTACCATTTCGGAGTTCTAGCAAAATCCGTCCAGTGTGGAAAGTTATGGATTTTTCGACGGCCGTTTTTGCAAAAATATTGGTGTTGCAAAAAATGGAAAGGGACCATTTTTGTCGATTTCGAGGTGATCTTCTTTTTGTGTTCAAACAAAATTCTTTATTCGCATATTTTGACAGATATTCTCGGTAACCTATTTTGGAACTTTGGAGGGGCTTTAGCGTGTTCACGCAGGAATCTGATAAACATTTTCTCACTCTGAAAGCATCCGCGAAGACCTAAGGTTGCGATACAAGTGAAAACTGTACAGATTTATTTACAGCTTTGGGTCTTTCAGGTCTTCAGTTCTGGACTATTTGCTTTAATTGTCATTACGACTTATTTGACTATTCGAAAACCCGATTCAATTTACGGACTAAACTGACTCTGAAAAATAGCCATCCAAAAAATTAAGACCCACCATGAAAAAACTTGAAACCGTCCATTTTTTGTTAAAAGTTATGCTTCATTAAAGATAAAAAGAAGGTCAAAATATAAATACCGGACAAATAGGAAACTTCTTTTTTTTAAATTTTTTTTTTTTTCAGACAACCCACGTAGGCTTAAGTATCATCGTACCGTGAGTGCTCTGAAGGGAATTGTTTTTGATAAAACATGACTTAATGACACTCTAGGAATAAAGCACATAGAAGTGAAGGTTCGGGGTTTCGCCAAATGCTGCAAGGGGGAAATTTATATGCGATTATTCTTCAGGACAGAAGCTGAAAAATTCCTATAATTCCGCGGGCCTCAGTTTATCGGTGGGCAATGAAAATATTTTTTGTGAGATGGGGATCATTAATAGGGTGGCCGGCTCTTGTACGACGTATCGAATGGTAAATGGTGTGGAGAAGATTTGGGATACATACAGAGTGTACAGATTAGAATCGGAAACCAAGTTTCTGTTAAAAGAGAAAAAAACCGTTATATTTTGAAAAAGGTGCCAAACAAGATTAAATTATTCTTCAGAACATATGTGGGCGAAGAGAACTGGTAGGCTTTTTCCGCAAAAACGAACATAATGTTTTCTTTGTGGTATTAAATCAAACAAGATTTTTGGTGCCCCAGCCCAATATTTATTTAAAACTGGCTAAAGAAATTAAATATTCGAACGAATTCTATCTTTATTGTTGAAGAGGAATGAACGTCAATGTGAAGAAGTAATAATGTGCCGATACTTCGTTTGGAGATACCCAAGCATTTATTTGGTGATGATAGAAAATTGACAATCTGCTATTAAAGATATACGTGAATTAGTAAAAAAACATATCTAAGAGCAAAGTTAGGATGAAAAACTATAAAAAGTAAATTTGTTTAAAAGCGTATTCTGCCAGACCGGATTAAAACCTTGAAAATAAATTTTTAATAACTATTGAAACTGTAAAAAATATGCACGTATACAGTGTGTCTACGTAAGTTTTGGTTATGGTAAGTTTTTCATATGCCGCCAGCATATGGAAAACTTTTTTAAAGTCAAATTTACGGAAAAAAGTTAGTCTTTATAAAAAGTTCTGCATGTTTCAAAACGTTAAATGCAACCATCAGATGTCAAAATGTATAAGTCGTAAGCAAGGCCTGTCACAAATGTGTTTTTTGCTTCCGAGTAGCGTACCTCTACTTTTGACCTAATAACAATAAAGAAAAGATTTTTAGAAACAACTTTTAAATATTCCACATTGTTTATTTACATAAAAAGTATTTTTTTGACATTTTCTCTACGATAATGTTAAAAATTTAAGTTAACCCATTAATTATAACTAATGTAAATAAACAATGTTAAATATTTAAAAGTTTTTTTAAACATCTTTTGTTTATAATATCTTTCGATATTCTAAAAAGTAAAGGTACTTTACTTTGGAGCAAAAAACACATTTTTGACAAATCTCTAATGGTTGCATTTAAGGTTTGAAGATAGCAATTTACAAAATACCTACTTAATAGAGTAAAGAAAGTCGTAGACGCAGCTTCTAAACTACTATCGGTCCAATATTTTTTAATCATCTGCGAAAAATATCAAAGATTTCCGTAATTAGAACTTTAAGTAAATTACAACTCATAACTGATAAAGAAAAGCTTCACTTCTTCAGACGCAACATTTTCGAAAAACTGTTTAACGTACTAGCTGTAAGAATATTTTTGATCAGATCTTATGCCCTTTAGTGGATAGCATTATTTTTATTTTTCATGAGACATTTGTTCAGTTTTGCAACTATTGGGTGGTTGAGATATTAGGATTAAACCATTTATACATATTATTACTTTACTATAACCATTTAGTTTCAATGTATGTAAATTATATTGAATCGTATTTAAAACCTTTATGTGGTTGTAAAAAAATGAATAAAGTTATTATTTATTATTATTATTAATTATTATAAGGTTTTGAACCATACAGATTTTTTTTTAAAAAAGAATAAGTTTTTTTCCTAAACAATAAAAAAAATTTTGAACGCCAGCTTACGTAGAAACCTCATAAATTTATCTTTTATACGCCTAATAATATTTTTATACTTTTTAATAAAAACTAAACACTTATCCGTAATTACAATTTTTTAATACTCTTATTTCTAAAATAAAACAAGATTCATTATTTAAAAAAACACGAACCCAACCAATTTTGGGAAGAAGACAAAACAAAGAGCCTTCTTTTTTTTACTGCTGAATAAATCGAACTAATTTATTGCATCCAGTTCATGCTCATTACCCAAAATGCACAAAAAACAAATAAGTGGAAAATAGATTTTTTTTTCCCCTTGATAAACCGACCCCTTTGTTCATTTTTCCCAATATTTCGGCATCCGTTTTGACAAAAAGGAAATTAAACTATTATACAGATATTATTACTTTACATCCGTTTGGTTTTTTATGTTAAATTTAAAAAACGATTTATTAATTTTTTAAAAAATATTTTAAAATGGATCTCTCATTTAACGCTCAAAAGGAAAACAATTTTTTTTAAAAATAAAAAATTGTTTTTTAAACTTCCTTAATATACCACAAAAAGCGAACATCGACACACTAATTGGCAGTTCTTATATAGGAAAATAAAAATTCCGAAGTTATTTTATTGTTAATTCTTTAAAATTTTTAAAAAACTTCTGGATTAACGGGGTAAAAACCTGGTGCAAAGAAATAATTTTTTTTTAAGCCTCTTAACTCGAGAATCTATGCAACATTTTTTTTACACTATTTTATAAACCATCAAAAATTAGATTTTATAGGGATAAAGGTGTTTCAAAACAGGCATAATAATAATATATAATATCTTTTAATACCTATTTTAGTACCCAATTTTTAAATTTCTTTAGAATAATCGGCAAGAAATTAGTAAATAAGTAATCTTTATTAAGATGAAAAACCCAAAGTTTTGATAGAATAAAGTAAATGTAAATAAGAATACGTTGCTTTTTTAACCCCGCCCCTGTTCTTGTAACCCCCCTGACACCAACAAATGGCCTTCCATTAAAATTTAAATTATTTTACAATAAATTTTTCGAAGGTATCTTAAATTTGGACTTTTTTTTAATTTTTGAAAAATTTTGGGTATGGTTGAAAGCTAAACTTTAAACTGTGTCGGTGAAAAATGAATTTCATGTAAATCTTTTCGAGAAAACAATTTATAAACTTGAGCTATTTTAATGAACAAAATTTAAAATTTTGGGTCACCAAGGGCAACATTTAAAAATCTATTACAGCACAGTGGCGGCTCGTGGTACCTAAAACAGGTGGGGCCCAAAAAGAATAAAATTTTTGACGCCCCCTTGGTGCTTCAACACTTATATTATTCACTGACGCGTTGAAGTTTTTTATGGACTTCATCGCCAATAGCCCTACTAAAACCATAATAAAATAATAAAAATAACTTAAAACTCTACAAATTTTTAAACCTTATTCAAGTACAAAAAAATAATAACAAAAATAAAAAATGTCTAACGACAAAAAAAAATGTTACTTGTTTAAGTAGTACTAATGCTAAAAACACAAAATAGATCTCTTATTGTTAAAAAAAACAAAAAATAATTTCTTATTGTTAAAAAACAAAAAAATAATTTCTTATTGTTAAAAAAATAAAAATAATTATAAAGGATATTGATAGGGACAAATAAACAAATTATTTGTGTTTATTCACCTTCAGTACCCATAGAGAGAGAGAGGGGGGAGAGAGAGAGAGAGAAAAAGAAGAGAGAATAAAAAATGATCATCCCTCACAAAATAAGTTCCTTAACTGCGTAATTAAGAAAATAATTAAAAATTAAATTTAGGCAAAATAATGAATAATTAAGAGTTTTTTTACTTTTGAAATTAAGTCTATTCGACGGTTTTTCAAATTTGCAAATTTATCTATAACATCCTCATAAAACTGGGTATCCTCACTAACACTTTGTAAAATTTTTCAAGTCCATCAGGGGCAAACCCCTTAAAAAGCTCTTTTTGTCATGGTATTTTTAAATAGGTTTTAAATGCGCTTAAGGCACGAAAAATTTTCACCGTTTCACTTGTTGCGGGATAGTTAATACTAGGGAAAGTTATAAATTTCCGAAAAGATCATTTTAAATTCCTTGTATAATATTTCTATTATTTGTTGAACATCGAGATTACAAAATTGTTTGTCCCTGTATAAAACATTAAGTTCGTTTTTTAGTCTCTAATTCAAAAACATTTGGATACATTTTTAATAAACATTCAAAAGATTTTTCGGGAAAATTTTAGAATATTTTGGTAAATTTTGAAGAATCTACTAATGAAAGAAAATTTAAATCGTGGAAAATTATTAAAAAGAGTACTTAACTGAAGGGATATACAATCTATAATTTCGTAGTACAACATTTTATAGCCCGAAAAGATTTCTAATTCATGACCACTTTTTCCCTTTACTTGGTAATTCAGTTCTGTTTTTTGCCCAATTAAAAACCCTTAAACTTTTCTTCATTTCTTAATTCGGAAATTCGTTGAGCAGCGATTTTGATTTGGTTAGAGCAGTAGTTTATATCTAGAGTTTTATTTTGCAGAATTTGAAAAGTAATAAAGTGCACGCAGAAAATTTCGTAATAGATCTTGGTCAAAATAGCGAAGTCGAAGTCTTGAAAATGTTTTAGAAATCCTTTTGCCGAATTTACTGATTCTGAACCTGAAGTTTTGTCATCAATTATAGTTTGGAACACTAATTTTAAGTTATCCCATTCAGTGGCAACTAAATTTAAAATTTTGGAACGGGTATACTAGCGAGTTTCGACCGATCTTGGTATCCTTTTTCCGACTATTTGATCGAGAACAAAGGCGCGCTTCGCTGAATTATGAAAATAGGTTGGTATACCTAACAAAGTACAAAAAATTCGACTTTATCGATTTGTTTAGTGCCTTGCTGCAGCACAAGGTTTAATCTATGTGCGCAGCAATGGGTAAACAAAGCCAAGGGGCTGAAGATTTTATCTTTGCTGAAGCCCATTTAGCTGCCAGACATAACACTGGCCCCTGTCATAACACTGAGCCACTAATCTTTCCCTAAAATTATATGGCTCCAGAACGCTCTCTAACAAATTATAAAGAGCATCTGCTGTCATACAGACACCCTTTTATGACGTATCGAATAGTTATCGCACATTGGGAACGCTCTGTTATATCTGTTGTATCATCTGCCATTACACCGAAAAAAAGACATTCCTTATCATTTACTTCATTTTTAATAAAATCTGTCAAATATTCATGAATACAAGAAATTAGTTCGTTTTGTAGGGTTTTTAGACTGCCCTGTAAAAATGTTGCTAAATTTCACAATGTTCAGTAAGGTCTTGATTATGTTTAATTAAGCATTTAAAATTTCTAAAATTTCCTCGATTTATTGACTCTAAACTTTCATTATGTCCCCGAAAAGGTAGTTTTTGTTTTCCCAACGTAAGTGTAACATCAATTAAATAACTAATTAATAATCGATTTTGCGAACATTTTCGTTGTATAAAATTTTGTTTAAACTAGCGTTTTCCTTTAATGCATCCTGAATGGTGGCCCTATTTTTGCTCTAACCGCACCAAAGCCATGAAGTTTTTATGTGCTCTTTAGAAGCCTCGTGCATTTGGTACTACGAGAAAAATTTTTCAAGTCCCTAAAACCATCTTTTGAGCACCATGAATTTTTCGCCTTACCCAATAAAATACACGGCCAGCAATACAGACTCTGTTTATACGAACCCCCGCAAAGCCATTTATAACTATCATACCAAGAAGTTTGAAACGTTCGCGAAGTCTCCCGACCCACCCTCTTTCGCTAATAACCGCCATTAATTTTGGTGTTGGCCGACTCTCTAATATTTGCCGTTTTATTTCAGGTCGTCGCGAGAAAGGGTTTCAAGCAAAGATAAACAATATCGTGAGAGGGATTCATTATTACGATAAGTATATTTAAATTAAAACCGGTACAAGATAAAAACAAAGTAACAAAGCAAATATTTTTAAACCAAACCAACCAAAAAAAATTATGCTGTGGCTATTATTAAAAATACAAAACAAATAGGTACTGCTTACCAGGTTTTAAGGGCTTATGCCTTACCTCGAAAGTCTAAAATCGCCAAACACAAACACCTGTTTTAAACCAGAAAAGATTAAATACTACCCCGTTCTCTAATAGGCACGTGTCATAGTCTAAATTATTATTTAATATAACGGTCGCAAGTTAATTCCTATGCCGTGATCTAATTATAGAAACAAATAAATCACCTCACACCTGATTCTTCAAGAAGAAAGAGAGGAGATGAACGAGATAGACAATATAATGTTGCCAAATTTCAAATACGCACCTTCTAAAGCACCATTTGGCAATATGCAGCCGATACAAGCCCAAAATTGTGCAGTTTGCGTGGTGGGGTAGCATAGCGTTGCATCGGCGATTTGTGACGCATATGAAGCCCAAATTTCGGAGATTACTATTTTGTTACTATGCGATAGGAGGGTCTATTTGAGCGATTGGAAGGTGGGGGCTAAATTTAAAGATATTATTTTAAATTATAATGTTATTTAAATGTTTTGATACTTTTAATAATTAGAAATTAGTTAAAAAGCGTTTTATATTTAAATAAATTTTACATTATATGTACTGCTGATTGTACCTGTAACAGTGTAATTTTACATGTGAGGCCCGCCGCAGTTGCTTCATATGGCGAGCCGCCACTGTTACAAGCACAGACTCAAAAGAGAGGACTTTCGATTTTTTTTTACTTGGGGTCGATAGATTTAACCGTCTTCAAAATATCGCGAAAATGAATACGAAAATGGCCCGCCAAAATGGGTTCATTTTAGGCGAGTAAATAGACTCTTAAATCTTTTTGATAAGCTAACTGAAATAATTATCAAGGTACATTATATCAACCGTACCGTAGCCATATTCGCGGATCTGAACACTAGTAATCCGTATTTGTATCCGTATCCGTGGATATATATTTTTAAAAATTATCTTAATATATCTTTACAGGTGTTAAAAGCTAAAAAAAGACTCAGAAAACATGAAAAAAACTTATATTTTTATTATTAAAAAAAGTTTTCAAAAAGTCGATTACATATTGTTATGTTTAACTTTTCGAATCTGGGGATGCTACTATATACCTATTTATTTTTATCATAACACCGTAACACTTTTTTTAAATTAATGGGTATACCATCCATATATTATATAGGGTGATTTAAAAATCGATCACGAAACTTAAGAGGGTGATTTTACATGACAAAATAATGGTAGAGCCCCATATATTTTTTTTAAATGTCATTCGTTTTTGACTTACAAGCCGACAAAGTTCAATTTTTTATTTTTTGTTTTTTAAATTGTTTGCTTGCGGAAAAAAACGATTTCACTAATATTTGAAACGTAAACTGAGTCGATTGCGCTTCAACATTTTAGTAACAATTCACATTGATTGTGGGCCGCTAGAGGGCACTTAAAAATTGTTTTTTGTCATAATTTTTTAGTTTTGACAGCTATACCAGTTTTTAGTATGTTTTTATAAAGACTGATGCAAGGCCTTTAAAAATGGGAAAATCCAACCGTTTAGACGTAAATCGCGTTTAAACATTAAGTGGCAAATTTACAATAAACCCTTTAATTGAAATATCGAATATTGTGATATACATTTAATGGCTAAAAACTAATAAAACGTTACTAAACAAACTGAAAATGGTTCTCAAAATGTCCCTCATTTTCTTCAATACATTTCCTACTCTTCAAAAAAGGTCGCCTATCTCGATAAAAAAAAATTCAGGTGTTCCTCTAATAATTTGACACTTTTCGATTATCCTTAAACGAAGATCCTCGACGTTAATGACTGGAGTATCGTACACCAACTGCTTCAAATAACCACAGAAAAAAAAATCCATAGGATTAAGGTCTGGTGACCTCGCTGCCCATGCCAATGGTCCATTTCGTCCTATCCATCGCTCAGGAAACGCTGCATTCAAATACTGCCGTACACCTATACTAAAGTGGGGCGGAGCTTCGTCTTGTAGCAACCATATGTTGGCCCTTATTTACAATGGCAAATCTTTCGGATACAATGGGAGACGATTTTGGATAAAATCTTGGTATAACTCACCTAGCATCAGCTAATGGGCCATCAAAAAAATGGGGACCAATAAGGTAATATCCTTATATTATCCCTGACCACACATTTAGTGAAAATCTTCGCTGATGTTTTCATTTCTACCACATTGTTTGGGTTTTCGTTAGCATATCTGTGAATTTATGCATATTTGGTATGCCATCACGCGTGAAACCAGCTTTGTGAGTGAATAATATGAGGCCAATTATTCGGTTATCGTGTTCATACTTAGCTAGGATCTGATTGCACATTTCCAACCGTCTCGGCCGATCATCGTCATAAAGAGCCTGCACCTTTTGCAAATGAAACGGATAGAGTTGTTCTCTTTTTAGTACCCTCCATAAACTAGCCTAACAGAGCCCTATTTCATTTCCAATTTTTTTGGTACTAGTACCTGGATTATCTTTAATAATTTTAAGCACTCTTTCTTCTTGTTGCACAGTTCTAGCATTTCTAGATCTTTCACGATTTCCATTATAACTTTTGAAGGAACCATATTCCGCAAGCCTCCTATGCACGCTGGAAAATGTTTAAGCGTGAGGGATATTACTTCCTGGATAATTCTCCATATAATATCTTCTTGCCAACTCTGCATTTTCATTTGCTTTTCCATAACAAAAATGTTTATCACAATAATCGATATTTGAATACTGATGATTAGCCATTATTATTTTAAGTTTTTTGTAAATTAGATATGTAAGCTGATAGCTTAAGTATACTTTGATAGCTACTTACCTTACGACAAATATTAAACGTCTATAGGGAATTCATGGTCAACTTGCCAATTACCTGGTATCTGGTGGAAATAAAATGAGGAAAATATATTGACCACTTAATTTTTAAGGGCGATTTACGTCTAAACGGTTGAATTAAGCGAGTTAAATAAAGAGCACCTTTTTTAAAAGCCTTGCATCAGTCTTTATGAAAACATACAAGCTGTCGGCTTGTAACTCAAAAACGAATGACATTTTGAAAAAAAATTATATGAGGCTTTACCATTATTTTGTCATGTAGAATCACCCTCTTAAGTTTCGTGATCAATTTTTAAATCACCCGACATAATAGATAAAGGTCACTTATTCACTGATTAATCATGAAATCTTAGAAACTACTTGATTTATAAAAATGAAATTTGGCAAGGAGGTGGAGTATGAGTCAGCTATAAAACGATTTTAGAAAATTTCCCTTCTAACTGCCTCTGATTACCCATAAAAATGGGAGACATTGGCTAAGAAAAATTTGGGAAACTCCTCCCTCCCTAAAGGGGTAGAATGGGGAATGAAAGTTTGTATGGAATATCGTCATCTCTCGACTTAGAAGTTTGAAAATTAGAATATTGGATATTGATTACGATTAAAAATGATCTGTTTTAACATTCTTAAAATTTCATTTTTAAAATGAAAATGAGAATTTGTTTAAAAAAATTGACATTATTGAAGTTGTAAATATGGAAGTTCGTAATTAAGCTTCCTATTTTCCAAAAAAAGCAATCTACCTCGACAATAGGAAAAAACAGAATAGCCAAAAGTGTGTAATCCATGCGCAAAGCTAGTTATGTATAAAATTAAATTCTATTTTTGTCAGGTGGTATACTTTTAAAAAAGGTAATGTTTTAAAATGTCCCATTTTGAGGGGCATTATCACTGGCGGCAAAAATTAGAGGATATCATGGAATTTTATATTAACAACCACCCGAGTTTTTTAAAACTATTACGGTTATAGAGATTACCGTTTTGCATAAATGAAAACACATAATTTCATAGGGGGGGGAAAAAGCGTTTATTAAAAAAATCAAATATTATCCTCAAAATGCAAATTTCTATATCATGCTGAATCATTTAAAGAATGTTAGTAATGTGTATAACCTCCGTGGAGCTCGAAAACTTCATGAAGGCGTCTTGGCATGCTGAGAATCAAATTGTCCAGCTGGTCTTGGGGTAGGTTGTCCCATAATTGAGGAAGTATTCCTATTAGGTCCCGTCTGTTATTAGGCGCGGGTTGGTGGTTATCCAAAGCTCTTTGAAGCATATCCCATGCATGTTCAATTGGGTTCAGATCTGGTGAAAGTGCGGGTAGCCTGAGATGGGTGATGCCTAAATTCTGCAGTGTAGTTCGGACTTCCAAAGTGCGATGCGGGGGCGCATTATCGTCCAAAAAAATGAAATGTTCCCCGATTGCTTCACCAATTACCTCTAATGATGTCACGAGCATAAAGTGTCCCTGTCATATTGTTTTCGCAAACATACAGATGCGTACGGCGTCCTAGAGCGATTCCTCCCCAGACCATAACTGTGCCACCTCTGAAAGGATACACTTCTTGTACATAGCTACGATGTCTAGGTGTTTCACGACTTCTCCACACTCTTATACGCCTTGAGTCACTATGTAAACCAAAACGAGATTCGTCGGTGAAAAGAACGGAATTCCATTCTACCCTCCAATTTCGTCGTTCACGTGCCCACTCTAAACGATGTGCTCTACGTCTTTGTGTAAGTGGCACACTTGAAATGCTCTACGAGCAGATAATCCGATCTCATATAATCGATTTCTCACTGTCCTTACAGAGATAGGGACTCTAATTGGTTTTGAAGCTGACGGCGTAAATGTGTTGCAGGGAGAATGGGGTTCCGTCTAATACTAAGGGTTATGTACCGGTCTTGTTGCTGCGTAGTACACCCCTACGACCCTGTCCGTGCCTTCTGGAGGTTGTTCCAGTTTCCTGTAACGATTCCACAGCCTACTTATAACACTTTGTGATGTTTCCAGCTCACGAGCAACATCCACTTGTCGCAACCCTGCTTGAAGCATTCCAACCGCTCTGTTTGCTTCCGCGGATGTTAAATGTCTTAAAGGCATTGCAAAAAAATCAACACCCAATTACTGTTGTATTTAATCGTATAAAACGACTTCTGAAACTAAAACGAGAGAATCTTTCGAATTCGACCTGACAAAAAATATTGTTTACTTGATATTGTGATAACAAAAAATCCTGAATTTTTTTTTTACGGCAACAAGATTAACACTAAATTCCAACCAAAACATCAGAATTGTCGGTACTAATTTGAATTATAGTATATGGCAATATCCCCTAATTTTTGCCGCCAGTGTATTTGTGACGGTTAATATTATTTTTAGTATACGTCATATTTTAATAGATTATACCTATTAGTATAGGAGCTAGCAATGTTTTCGAGAGAGAATTTTAGGTCAGCTGATTTTTAGATATGTTGTCCTCCTTCCTCTTTCGAGTAGACCCTGGGCTATCTGGCTGGCGGTACCTGAACAGGTAATAATCCAAGATTTTGAAAACATTTAAAGAAGCCTTATTTTCGATTTCTTATCTTTAGATAGGTTTACCAAACATAATTTTTTTATTGCCAGACACTTTTATCATTGCCAATTATATGCCATACGCGAATTTTTTAAATAAAATTTTTAAACCATTTTACTATCTCTGTAATTTTAATATTATGTTATTTAAGTATACAAAAACCTAAAACTAATTTGCCAAACGTTAATTCGATTGCTAAACCTTGAATAAGAATGGCAAACTTAAGGTAGTTGTATCACGAGAGGCACTTTCTTGGGATTTTTTTAAATTTATACCGATTATTATTTAAATAATACTGCATCGATTGGTGCAGTATGAAATTTATAAACAATACAGTTCCGGAGATATTTAATGGCAAAGATAGCGTGATTAAGGCTCTTTGACGTTGTACTATACGGGATGACGAACATATTACTTACATACATAGGCGTGCGCAGGGTAAAGCTGGTGTGGATGCCGAGATAATAATAATAATAATAATAATGCGCAGACACCATCAAACAGACCAGGAGAAGCTGCTGGCCTGGTTAAAGAAGCCTCTTCATGGTCGTCACCCCAATGAGGTCAGCCAGGAAAATGTCGACAAGTTCGCGTCGAACTACTGGCTGACGTCGGGGAAGACGTTCCCAGAGACTGAAGGCTTCTTATTGGCTATACAGGACCAGGTTATTCCGATGAAAAACTATCTGAAGCATATCGTTAAAGACCCGTCTATAAAGAACGATCGATGCAGATATGGATGTCACACATCGGAGACAATCCAGCATATAACGGGGGGTTGCCAAGCATTTGCAGCATCAGAGTATAAGGAAAGACACGATTTAGCAGCCAAGATACTCCATCAACAATTGGCAGAGAAGCTAAAGCTTTTACAGAATGAAAAATTGCCTTACTATAAGTATACTCCGGAACCTATTCTCGAAAACAATGAATTTAAATTGTACTGGGACAAAACTGTACTTACAGACCAAACTGTTGCTTACAATAGACTAGATATTGTATTGGTGGATAAAGCTGGGAGGAAAACAACACTGATCTATGTCGCTATCCAGAACAACAACAACCTACGGGAGAAATACAATGAAAAGATTGCCAAATACAGAAACCTAGAAACACAAATAAAAAGACAGTGGGGAATGAATAACGTCCAAACGATCCCCATAATTTTATCAACAACTCTCATTATCCCAAAAACTCTTTTACAAAACATCAAGGGACTAGGCCTCGGTGAACATCTGTATAAGGCTATGCAAAAGGCAGTGCTAGTTGCGACCGCTCGGACTGTCCGGAAATTTGTGGGGAATACAGCAGAACCTATGAGAACCTAGAGCCCGAAAACATGGAAAGGGTTCCCACCAAGCTCAATCCTTTTGATATCTGAAGATATCTGGGATGAATGAATGTTCCCCTTAGAGGGAGTGCAAAGCCGTGTGGCTTGAAATCATAATAATAATAATAATAATAATGAAGTAAATAAAACTATGAACAACAATATATCGATATTAATACATTGTTATTAATAAAATTAATTAATAATAAATTGATAAGAATAAATTCTTAAGAATGTTTGGTAAATATTTATGAAATAATAACAAACCGAGTACATTATATATTATTTATTATAAAATCATTTTTCTTTCATAAGGTACAATTTTTTTAAATTCGTTTATCATAGTACTTATATCAATATTTGCGGCTAATTCCTGTTCCGCAAATGGAACCAGGAGATTTTCTAAACGTCCTTGGCGTATTGTGGATCTTAATTTTGATTTTACCATACTCATTTTCGAGAAGGTGCGTTCGCGTGTAATTTTTAAATCGAACCTTATCGAATAATAATTTTCATATTTTAAATACAGTAATCTTTTTCAGACTACGGCACCCACGGCACCCACTGTGCGCACGCCTATGCTTACATATATAATTTTAACTCTCAAACTTAATTTACGATGTTTATGAAAAACTAAATTAATATTTATCAACAACTAAGGATATTTTAAAAATTAGTCTCAGTGATATTTATAAAACAGTTTTTAAAATATTAGTTTATAAATAATGACAAACTGATCTTATTGAACTCGTGGAAGTAATACACTAAAAACAATCTGGCAACAAGGCATGTATTTAACCCACGAATAAGAGAGCTGTAATTACTTATAAAATTTATTTATTTTTCGAAAATAAATATATATAAACCTGGTCAGCACTGTAAAAGTGAAGTGAAATATCAATAGTAAATAAACAATTTTAAAACTTAGAAAGTCATAGAAAGTGTGTTTTTAACAAAAAAAAGTACTTGAAGATTTGTAGAATCGAACTCGGGACATTCATGTTGCTGGGCAAACGTGATACCCGTTTAGCCATCGAGGCATCGTATTTAAGTAAGCAAAGAAATCGTATTAATTTGCAGGTTCTTTATGAATTAACTAACCCTTTAACTAATAAGTTCAGTCATTCTTATTCAAGGTTTAGCAATCGAATTAACGTTTGGCAAATTAATTTTAGGTTTTTGTATACTCAAATAACATAATAATAGAATTACAGACATACTAAAGTAGTTTGAAATTTTTATTAAAAAAAGTAGCGTATGGCATATAATTAGCAATGATAAAAGTGTCTGACAATAAAAAAATTATGTTTGGTAAACCTATCTAAAGACAAGAAATTAAAAATTAGGCTTTTAAAATGTTTTCAAAATCTTGGATTATTACCTGTACAGGTAGGAAGCGCACTAATAAACGCAACCGCTACCGCCAGCCAGATAGCCCAGGGTCTACCCGAATGAGGAAGGAGGACAACATATCAAAAAATCAGCCGACCTGAAATTCTTGTTTTGCCGACGTTGCTAGCTCCCGGACCATATTAAGCAGTTTTTGTATAACTGGCGATAAACTAAAAGTAATAATTTGTTTAATAATTACATCGAGAATTAAAAAAATCTGGTGTTGTATTTAATTGTTAATTATAAAAATTCTGAAATAACACAATATAAATGCTTGATTATCCATTACTAAATATTATAAATTAGCCAAAAATAAAAGTATTTTACAAATAAACATACGGTTTTTGGTAATATAAGTAAGAACCCATGGGTCGAAATACTCTCTTCCACTTAATATTTATGAAAATTTTATATGCACGTATTTCATACATTTTTATGCTTAATTTGAGTTACCCTCCAGCTATTAAGTATGATAAAAAATAATTGTTCCTGTATTAGCTGCTTTAATTGTATTAAAAAGAACAATTTATTTTTTTATACGAAACATTCCACTGGGAAATTCATTTCAGTAAAAAATAAATTATTTACGAGACGACATTTAGTAACTTAATAAATTTTCATTTCAGTAGCGCGAAAAAAGTTTTTTCACATTTTTTTTAATTATACAAAACATTTATAAACAATTTTAGCATTCCTAAATTTTTTAGTAATTTAGTCTAGGGAAAGTTTTTTTTCTTTTTAATTTTATAACCACATGGGTAGCCCATATACGACATAAATGTAAAAGAAAAAATGAAACACACTAACAAAATCGAAGTAAATTTGTATTATTTTTTATCTTTATGGTAACTCACGAAGGCTTGGTACCGTGGGTGCCAGGTTTTTAGATTATAGTCCATTTTCCCCTAGTTTCCTCAACGTTGTCCAAATACCAAAACATTCAGATATTACCCTTTACGGTACCTTTTTCAACAATGTGGTAGTGCCACCACAGATGTTATACAAATAACTACTACCTCTGAACTATCTCCCAATAATGTCTGGGTAATGTCATCCAGATGGAACCTACAGTTTAACGTGGGTTTTAAAACCACACTCAACGGCACACGGTGAGCCGACTTAGTATACTATGCTGTGGCCATGGGCGTATTTAAGGGGGGACAGGGAGAGGTAGCTGCCTCCCCTTGCTCGATGATCAAAGTTAAAGTTGTCAAATCTGGATTTCAAAATATTTTCGGTTAAAAATTCACGTTGAAAATATTAACAACTTAATAAAATTAAGAAAAAAATAAAATTTCTCCTGAAATGGCAATAATAATCTAAACATTAAATAAATATATTAATAAAAAGTAAGTATGTAGTAGGTGGTAAAGGAGCTTTTCCTCGCCTGAGCCGGTACCACCCCACTTACCCTTTAACGGACTCGTGAAGTCCTAACCGACGTTTTAAGTTCTAGGTGGGTGAGTTAGTTTTCGTTCTTCCTCTTCTTTCTTTTTCTTCTCCTTTATTATAAAATTTGGAAAATAATGATGATGGTACTCCCGAAAGTAAAGTATTCCGGAGGTAAAACACCCCTCCAATCGGATCTTCAGGTGAGGGGTGCATTTGCGGGCCATCATCGAAATGTCTAATATCATTTACTAATATATGTGGGCTTAACTCCAACGTAAACTCTGTTCACCATTAATTTTAATCTTTTAAACCCCACATATTATTTCTTACCGAAACCCAAATAAATTTCAAAACATCAACCAACCACCTCCTTTTCCCAGGCTATGAACTCATTTGATTTTTTCGACCCCATGTCGGTGTATGTGCTTACGTTTGCAACGATCTGGCTTGTGCTAGGGTTTCTAACCTCAAATCGGGTAGGTCTGATATCTTTTAGCTTAAACTTTTCTTTAGATCTTCTACCAAATTTATCTGCTGTATATACGGGTCCCCATTTGACAATTCCCACTCCGGGTTCTTTGACTTTCTTTCAATAAAGATTGACACTATTATTTCCAAGTGTCCATTGGATGAAGTAATCATCCTCGGGGATTTTAATGTTCACAATAAGGACTGGTTAGGTTCTTCAAAAACTGACACTCAAGGCAGAGTAGCCGAAAACTTCGCAATCAGTAACTCGCTCACCGATTTTATTATGGACCCCTTACCCATAATTCTAACCCCTGGATCTTTATCTTACTTATAACCCTGAACTCTACCAAACATCGAGCCAGAATAGACCGATCAGTCGCGGTGGAAGGGTGTTATACCCACTTACTTTAAACCTACCTACCTACCTACCAAGCATCCCAAGCTCCCCTTGGTCGCTAAGAACATGACTCGGTCACTGAATCATACTCCATACACTCGGAGGCAACTGAATGTACACCTCCACACACTGTCTGGCACTATAAGTCGGCGGACTGGGATAGTCTGAGAGATTTCTTTGCCACCTACCCTTGGGATCGCACCCGCTTTTCCACTTACGATTTCTCCGAAATTTGCAAACAACTTACCGAAACACTTGGCACTAGGCATTGAGACCTATATTTCTCATACCAAAAAGAACTCCAAACCTTTAAGTCACAAACCACGGTTTTCTTAATCCTGTGACAAAGCAAGACTTTTAAAAATCAAAGCCCACAAAAAGTTTCTTTAAAACCCTAGACCCGAATACCGACAGGCTAGCATTCAAGCAAGAAATCAGTATATTCAAACTATTTCAGAAGCCAAAGACCGTTTTAACAATCGGATAAAAGATAAAGTCCTCTTTTGCTCGAAAGGCAGTAAATCCATCTGTTCCTTTGCCAAAAACATTAGTTAAAACTTTTGCACAAATTCTTTTCCACCCATAATCTCTGAAGATAAAATTGTTTCTACCTCCAAAGGAAAAGCCGAACTATTTGCCAACCAATTTGCTGCAAATTCTACTTTCGATCCTCCCGTTAATTTTCCTTTTCCAACAGTTGCCCCTGTTCCTCATAAAATGTCCGATTTCATTTTTAAAGCCAAACAGATCAAACGTATTCTTTCTTCTCTCAAAACCAAAAGATCGTCTAGGCGGGATGGCATACCAGCAATCATTTGAAAAAATGTCCCCCTGAGCTTGCACCCACCTTAACTCGCCTCTTTCAACTATCTTACGAGCCGGGCATTTTTCCGGAGGACTAAAAAGCTGCACATGTGCAACCTGCCCCCAAAAAAGGATGCAAAACTCTCCCTCTAACTATAGATCTATATCTCTTCCTTCTTAAACTCGATCACTTCAGATCCAGGTCCCTAAGTCAGCATTCATGCTGCCCCTCCTATACCCAAGTCTGAATTCTCCATGGCAGTGGCATTTTGATTTTTGTCGCAAAATGAGAAAACAGTTAGTAAAATTATATTTTTATGCAGTACTACATCAACTATAGTTTAAATGCAACCAAATAATACCGATTTTCGAATATACATATTAGTTCTAAAAGCCGTGTCGAGCTTCTGAAGATGTAAGTTGCAACCTCACTGCAGTTTTATTGGTCCGATCATTATAGATTTTTTTTTGTAATTAATGTTAACAGATATCTGACTGCGCCATGACTTTCGGAATAATCTGTAGATTACTAAAATCAAAAATCCAACCAATTTTTTTTCAGGTAATTTTATTAAACAATACTTATTTAAAAAAAGCCTTTTTTAGGTATTTTTTTAAATATAACAAAAAGTACTGGCTATATCAATTTACTCATAAAAGACCATTTGTAGAGAATTTAAAAACCTACAACATAATTTTTAAAAAGCCGGAAAAACGCTTAAAACAGACCTTTTTTCAAAAATTCGTATCTCCGTTAATTTTTAATATTAAGGGATTATTTTTTAAGCAATAATAGTCAATAACATATACTTTGAGCTGCCAAAAAATGAAAATTTTCGCATAAATAGTTTTTATTCAATCGCCCTATAAACAAATTAGGCCCTTAACTTGCCAGTACCGTGAATATTAGGCAAATGGTCCGATTTAAATTTTTAAAACAGCTTTTTAAAGTTGAGATTAAAAGCTACAAATTGTATATCTTACATTTTCATTTAAGTTTGAAGAACATTGTTAAAAATGCTTGTGAACCTAGCGCGTCGAGACGTACTGAGTCGACTGGGGCACCCAGCAGCGAATATAGGTTTTTTGAGCCACCTCATTTAAACATGATGTCAGAAATTATAAAACAAGGAGTTAACTTTTCCTATTTTAATCCCTCTTACCTCCTAAAAAAACCTAATGCAAATCTGATATACAAGGGTGTCGGGTAATCAAATAGCCCCAAATTGAACCCATCTTACCCCGTTGGCATAAAATTGTCTAAAAACATGATTTTTCACTGAAAATTTGTTTACACTAAAAAGTCTTTTTTGTGGCAATATGAAAAGCTGATACCAATTGTCTGTTTTTAAAGAATTTGTTTATCATTGTAAGAGAATTATTGAAAATTTGTCATATATGTATAAATATATAAATATATACATTTATATTACAATGTATACAAATATGTTGCAGTTGCGCCATCTCGCGGTACTTTTAGAAACTTGAAAATAATTTCCAGCTATATCTCTTGGCCATTTTTACTCAAAATAATTTTTAATAGAATACCCCATTTTTTATTGCATATTCAGATTCTACATAAAATTCTAAGTAACTTTTGTTAACATCTTCCTATACCTATGTCTTACCGTTTTTGAGAAAATAATTAATTACTATTTTTTCGGGAACATTACTATGTCAAAAAGATTTAATATTTAGGTGCCTAACCGAGCTGCAAAATGCATTTTTACCGATTTTAAATAATGATCAAAACTCATTTGTTTTAAATACAACATACTGTATTTAATCCCATTTTTAAATAGACCAATAATTTACCTACAAAATGTCCATACATCTTTCTATACTCATCTGCCACCGTTTTTTAAAATACAAGCGAATTTTTATTTTTTAAGCATTTAATTCTTACTAATTAAATAAAATATAAATTTTTTAACTTCTATGTCAAATAGTTGTCAAGACAATTTAAAATAAAAACTTTCATGGCCCACCTAGGTAAATTGTAAATTATTAACCCGTTGGTTTATTGTGGATGGTATTTAAAAACAGGGAAGAAATTAAAATTCGTTTGTATTTAAAAAACGGTGGCAGATGGATATAGGAACATGTATGGACATTTTGTAGGTTAATTATTGGTTTATTGGAAAATGGGATAAAATACAGTATGTTGTATTTAAAAAAAAATGAGTTTTAATCATTATTTAATTTCGGTAAAAATTCAATTTTTGGGAGACCCTGTAAGATATATCGCCATTATAGCATGTAGATCTTTTAATTATATGCATTGTCAAACCCAAAAAAAAATTTTAGTATCCAGCTATATTAAACCTTTTTGACATGGTGATGTTCCTTAAAAAAATAGTGATTATTTTCTCAAAAACGGTAAGATATAGGTATAGGAAGATGTTGACAAAAATTATTTAGAATTTTGTGTAGAATCTGAATATGCAATAAAAAATAGGGTGCTTTATTTAAAATTACAATGTAGCCACTTGCCAAAATATTTTTAAAATATAGCTTATCACCTGTTATGGCCTTGTGCCAAATTTTAAAAAGTTCTTTATTTTGGTTCTTCAGAACTTTTAATAGGACACTTAACGTGAATCACCCTGTAAAAATATAAATATATAAATATATAAATATATATATATATATATATATATATATATATATATATAATATATATATATATATATATAAAATATATATATATATATATAAATTTTTATATATATATATATATATATATATATATATATATATATATATATATATATATATATATATATATATATCACTAAAAATGAGGGAAAACCTTTTTTTTAGCAAAATGTATGTTTTAGGTAAAAAAGGGTGTATTCAGCCCTCAAATGTAATTTCTGATATCATATTCAAATTGAGTGGCCCAAAAAACTTATATACAGTATGTCCACGGATAGACATTCCGGTAGGACAAATGGACCAAAAATTTCGTTTTTCGACAAAAAGTCTTGATAAAAAGTTCTGCATCTCGAAAAAATGTAGTCTACGAGGAGAATTTTTGATTTTTTATATATGGTACCAAAAAATAATAAACTACCTTTATTTATCGTTTTAAAGTAAAATGACAAATAAAAATAGGTTTTAAATACTATTCAGTGCTTACATATAGAACCCAAGCTACATTTGTCCCCGGTACTGTAATAAAAGTTTATCCAATTTATCCGAAAAAAAGGTTTGTAGTATTTCCATCCCAAAATACGAAATGGGCAGAAATGGGATGAGCAGGAGTTCTGAGTTCGGGATTTTTTCTGTTCCAGTATCGTATTAATGCGTGTATTATTTTTAAGAAACAATCTCTAGTTTTACCTTTTTCACCTATCCCACCAAATGCAGGTATCGTTTATCACAAAAAACCTGACAAAACGTCATGATATTATTTTAATGTCACGAAGTTGTCCGAAATCTCGTTTTAAAATATTAAATTAAATATTGCTGACCATTAAACAAAAAATATTTTTGGTGCAGTGTTATGGTACCGGTAAAAACTCTTACAATTATGTAAAAGAACGATTTCTCGAAAAG
This sequence comes from Listronotus oregonensis, assembly GCA_019359885.1. NCBI lineage: Eukaryota > Metazoa > Arthropoda > Insecta > Coleoptera > Curculionidae > Listronotus > Listronotus oregonensis. The sequence goes on along the minus strand of JAHBCN010005740.1, from coordinate 14,911 downwards.
TTTTGTGGAGTTTATGTTTCGACGTCTGCAATTCGGCAATTAATTAATTAATCAATTAATTCACACACTCGGGGTCGGTGGAAAACTTAAAAAGGAAGAAGAAACTGTTTGATGAGGATGATGCAGCTACCATTGTGGTCTTACAATCTGCTGCAAAGAATCCACTTCTCTCACTAAGGAAACGAGCCTAAAATTTGCAGATCGTCCAAAGAAGTCAAAATTAAAAAAAAAATTTTTGCATACGGGGTTTTTTTGGGGCGCTTATCACGAATCTAAAATTAGTTTTCTCCGGCAACCTCTGGTTTTTGAGTTATAAGTGAACTAACCTCAAAATTCTCCCTTCTTGAAACTGATTACCAACAAATGGGAACATACACTAATTAGGCACTTATATATCAAACAAATACATTGAAATTTACAATAATTTATTGTGTATTTTAAGTAAAAATTATCTTAAATAAATCCACTTTTCTGTACCTTGTAAGAAGATATATGATGTATAACTGGTTGCCTGATTTATAAATAAGTTGTCAAGATATAAAAAACTTGATTTAAATAAGGTGTTTTTTACTAAAAATAAGCAATAAACTTTTGTAAATTTTAGTGTATTCGTTTAATATATAAGTGCCCAATCAGTGCATGTTCCTTTTTGGTGGTAATCAGTTTCAAGAAGGAGGAATTTTGGAAAAATGTTCATTTTGAGGTTAGTCCACTTAAAGGCCTCATAACTCAAAAAACAGAGGTTGCCGGAAAAAACTAACTTTAGATTCGTGATCAGCGCCCCAAAAACACCTCGTATGTAAAAATTCATGAAAATTGGCGTGGTGTCCCTAAAGTAAAATTTTACCAAACAAAATAATGTTTACCCATTCAAACCGCATTTTAATCAAGCTTTGAAGATGGAGACCATGCGAAACGGCTGGATTATTGTTTATGGGTAGGGGACAAAATTTTAAATAAAAATAACCATGCTTCCCAGCACGTACTATACTGGAGCACAGAAAATCCCAAATTTAGAATTCCTGCAAATCGCCAATATTTAAAAAAAGTTAATGTATGGTGTGGAATTTCGTATTTTGGAATAATAGGACCGTTTTTCTTAGAGAACACGTGCAACAGAAATTCATACATGGAAATGCTACAAACCTTTTTTTCGGATAAGTTAGATGAGCTGCCATTACAGTACAAGGGATAAATGTACTTTCAGCAAGACGGGTGCTAAGCGTATTGTGCACGCGAAGTTACATAGTGGCTTAACATGAGATCGATGGATTGGCCGGTACGGTCCAGTTACGTGGCCTGCAAGGAGTACTGACCTCACGATTTTAGACGCGTACCTTTGGGGCCGTTTAAAGCAGTTAACTTTTCAGCAACCCATTAAAAATAATGTTGATATTTTGAAACAAAGAATTTTACAGTACAAATGATTTCCCTCGAGGTGAAAAAGTTATAATCACATTAGACGGCAATGTGAGAAATTCGTCGGACACGGGAGAGGCGTATTTGAATAAATAATAGTTCTTTTTGTTGAGCAATGTTTTTGTTTAATACGTTTCTTATGTAGGCACTGACTAGGATTAAAAAAAAATAATTGCCATTGTACTTTAAAACGATAAAAAAAGGTAGTTTATTCTTGATGGTATTTCATGTTTTTTTTTTATTTTTTGGATACCCTGTATAAAAAAATCAAAAAATTCTCCTGGTAGACTACATTTTTCGAGATGCAAAATTTTTTTATCAAGAATGACTTTTTATCGAAAAACGAAATTTTTGGTCCATTTGTTCTATTGGGATGTCTATCCGTGGACATACTGTATACCATTAAAAATGGAAAAAGAAACCTTTTTTTAATAATTTTATGCTCGGTAAAAAAGGTGGAAAATTGGTTAAAAAAACCCCTTTCGTTGGATCCAATATGCCTTTCCTTTTCTTTGTAGTTGATCTGTTTTTAAAGAGAATGCAAAGGGTTTCTCTCGATTCATGTCCTTTCAAAATCATTTCTAGATTTAAAGTGTTTTTTAACAGATTTACCCGTATTACTAAAGTGCTGTCTTATCAATCCTTTGTTACTTTTGTAAGTAAATGACAGATGAAAAAAAAACAGTTAGTTTGTTTTATTTTAAAGTTGTAATGAATATTTTTAGCAGGCCCGTAGCCAGGATTTTTTCTTAGGAGGGCTTTAAGATTTTATAAAATGGTGGGGAGGGATTCACTAATTTTCATTTATCAGATTTGTATCGAGAACTTTATTGGAGAAGGAGCTCTTATAACATGAAGACAGATGTTTCGAACCAACAAAATTTATAATTTAGTATTTTATGTACCAATAATCTAAGTTTTAAAATGTAAAAACCTACCAATAATCTAAGTTTTAAAACACCGCAACTAAAAAGCAATCTTCTGATCTTTTTCCCAGCCATAATGTGGATCACTTTGTCTGGCTCCACGGTGAACTGAAATCATAGCCAGTGCACTCAGTCTGTTGTCGCTCATTACACTAAGTGGTAAAGTTTTTACTCTTTTCATTGTAGAAAATACTCTCTCTACACTAGCTGTTGTCACAGGCAAAGTAGCTAAGACGGTGAGTAGGTACGTAATTGAACGAAAATAGACTGGATCGCAGTGCTCTAACACTTTCAGCACCTCCAGGTTAGCATCTATGGGGGAAGCTTTTCCACACCATAGTTCATACTCAGCTTTAACTGCAGAGAGTGACATTCTGTCACCGAAGTACGGTGCTAAATTCTCCAACTTATTTGTTTCATGAATAGAAAGGAAGTCTGGAAAAAGCACCTGGAAACTTGGAAGAATATCTTCATTTGAAATAAATCTGTTTGCTAAATTTTAAGTCAAACTAACATGGCAAGAGATGAAGACGGCCACCTTGTAATAGTTTTCAGCCGAAGTAATTTGTGGATTGGCGCGCTTCGTCTGCTTTGTTGTAAGTCGTGAACCTTCAAGTCAGCTTCGAACAGTTCTGAAAGTCTCGATGCCGAGTTGAAAATTTCGTTGAAGATTTTGTCTGCATCTTTTCGATGATTTCTTAGAGTGCTTTCAAAGAGGACCGAATTTTCATTTTAATATTGATCCAACTTATAATTGCGAAAATTCTTTTCGCAATGTGATTTAAATTATTAGGAATTAATAAAATTGCATCAGTGCATTAATATTTATGTTTTTATAAATAAAATAATAATATGTCAAGTTTTTAATAAATTTTCTCTCTGTTAGGTACGTTTGGATAAATGTAAACAAAATTTATACGAATTTCGGGGGGGCTTCAGCCCCTTGAGCCCCCTGGCAACGTGCCTGATATTTAGCTTTATTATTTAGGACACACATCATTTTAGAGCCTTTAAACCTGCTGTAAAATCTATGTTTATTTTATAATTCAAGCGTAAAGGCGGACAGATAATGTTAATGACTTTTGGGGCTTTCAGCTGGCAAGTAAGGCTTTTTTTACCGAAAAAAGGTTTTTAATAACTTTGATGTATTTTAAAAGCTCTTTAAATAAATCCCTTATTAATGAAACAGAAAAATAAAACATTTTTTTTATAATTTACGACAAAAACATAGGTAGTAAAGGACTTTTATCCTTGTTTTCAAGTTGATAAAAAGAATTTATGTTAAAACTTTATAGTAAAGGCAAAAAAATAAAAATAAGTAGTTTATAAGGCAGTTGCTAGATCAGGAAAATTACCTTAAAATAAATCGATTTTGCCAGACAACTCGGATCGGGATGCGGTTTTCGACATCTTACTTGGAAAAGTACCAGGAAATCATTATATATATGGAAGGGAGCTGGTCGACCCTGAGTGCATCTCGGGTGCATAAAATAATCCCAAAATTGCATAATTCTTTAAAAAATATACAAAGTCAATAAAATAATTTAAAATAACGTAGAAATTATTAGTCTCCGGGGGTTTTTAAGGGCGCTGATTTCGAATTTGACCTTGAAACACTCCTACGACGCCCATGCTTCGCGGTGGTGAATTTTGACCAAAATCACACCTTAACGATAGGTCGCGAGAATGCGGGTCAAAGGTTCTTATTGGGGGTGTCTCTGCCGGGGTGAATTTTGGCCAAAATTGCGAATTTAAAAAAAGCATGATCCTCAAAAGAAATATTTTATTAATCACGCTAAGACAACAAGATTTTTTGGCAAAATTCAAGAAACAACGCAAAGAGAATTCCACGTGCATGAGCTGCGACGACAGTGCCCCGGTGCCACGCTTTTTTCGGCTTTTGAAGCTCAATATCGAAAACCTTTGCTTTTAATCGGTACCGTGGATTTCTGCTTTCCATCGGCATCGTGGGTCTCTGCTTTCGATCGACATCGTAGATTTCTGCTTTCGACCGGTATCGAAGGTTTTTGGTATCAACCAAAATCCTTGAGCAAGTAACTTAAGCAAGAAAATTTCTTCAAGGGTTTTATTAAAGTGCTTGGGTATATGTCGTTCATTTCCGATAATATTGTTTTAGCGATTTGCATTTAAAAAAACTATTTATTATGGGGTTCATGCTTTTCTAGATTCGCAATTTTGGCCAAAATTCACCACAGCCACTCCCGTCAGTCGTAGGGTTGTTCCAACGACGGATTCCAAAAACCCCCCGAAGTACCTTTGACCCTGATTCTCGCGACCTATCGTTAAGAGACGATTTTGTCCAAAATTCTTCCCGTGGAGTCACCCCCGGGTAACATAGTAGTGTTTTTAGGTCAGATTCGGAATCAGCGCCCCCGAAAACCGCCGAGAAGAAAATCTGACCCGGATTCTCGCAACCTATCGTTGATGGGTGATTTTGACCAAGATTCACCTTCTTGGAGCCACCCCCGAACTTTGTAGGGGTGTTTCAAGGTCCGGTTCGAAATCAGCGCGGTCAAAAACCCTCGAAAAGTAACTCTGGTCTGGATTCTCGCGTCCTTTCATGCAGGGGTATTTTCGGCCAATTTTGGCCAAAATTCACCCCTTTGGAGTCACCCCGGCGGGTGTAGGGGTGTTTTGAGGTCAGGTTCGGAATCAGCGCCCTCAAAAACCTTAACATTATTTTATGGACTTTGTATATTTTTGAAAGAATTATGCAATTTCGGGGATGCACTTAATGCACCCGAGATAAACTTTGGGTCGACCATCTTCCTCTTATATGTGTACAAAAAATTCCTGGTACTTTTCCAAGTAAGATGTCGAAAAGCGCATTTCGATCCTAGTTGTCTGGCAAAATCGATTTATTGTGGCCTAAATTGCTGTAATTTTCCTGGTCTATACAGGGAACAGAAAATAACACCGGCACACAAAAAAAGTTGTTTGTACATTTGACCGGACCCACCTATTTGAATCCGAATTTGAAGTCGGTTTCACCCGGTCACCCTCCAGATTTAAGTAAATATTTTTTTTATCGCTGTGACTGCAGTTTCTCGCAATTTTTTTGGGATTTTGCATTTTACTCAAATCTGGAGGGTGACCGGGCCAAACGACTTCAAATTTGGATTCAGCGGGTCGAAATACATGTCCGTAGGTGGGTCCGGTCAAAAGTACAAACAACTTTTTTTTCGTTGTGACTGCAGTTTTTTACATTTTTTTTGTTTTTTTTGCACTTTACTTAAATCTGGAGGGTGACCGGGCCAAACGGACTTCAAATTCGGATTCAGCGTGTCGAAATACATGCCCGTGGATGGTCAACTGTACAAACAACTTTTTTTTGTGTACCGGTGTAATAATAAAGACGTTAAAAAATAAATATCGGCATAAATATCTACAAATGTTAATTTTATAAAAAATTTAGTAAGTAGTACAGATAATTTTTTAAAATTTAAATTTCAAAACTAATAAAATTCAGTTAAATGTTTATTGATTTGCTTTAGGCATAGTGTTTCCTTATCAGTGACTGATTACTGTTATAAGTACATGGCAGATGGTGCTAGTATGCTGTTCTCTGGATATTTTAAACCAACCAGAATGGTATGCGTTTTGCTTTTAACCATAAAGATATATAAGGCATTTGCTTCCTTAAATAAAAGGTACAGGGTGGCCGGCCATATTTTGACCCATTTTAATCGAGAATAACTTTGGAACAAATAAAGGTATCAAGATGCGGTTTTTGCAGATGCACTTATATTTCTTTAAAGTTTATTCTCGTACCTTCACGATTTTATTGTAACATTCCATTAGCTCAAAAACAAAATGGCCGATTTTCCATTATAGGACAACTATGTAAATATTTTAAATGGAACACCCTGTATATGTTTCTATATTTTCAAAATTTAATCTTTCCCCTTTAAAAAAATGTAACACAAGCTATGGTTATCTCAAAAAACAACGTATTTATTGACCTTCGAAAAATTGACTGCATGTCGACCAACAATATTATTTAACAATTAAAATTTGCTTCATATGTTACAAAAAAAAGGATCGCCAAAGGTTTAGGTTATTCACAAAATAATAGTTACAATAAGGTTACATTACTTTTTAAAAACTACTGTAAATGTTGAAAATGCCTTCCGCCGACTTCGACGCACTTATTTAAATTCGAAAAAACTTATTAAAACTATTGACTAAAAATTCTTCAGGAATATTTTCTATTATGTTTCGGATATTAATTTTTAATTGCCCTAAATTTTGGGGAAGTGGACTATAACACCTCTCTTCACATATCCCCACAGAAAAAATCTGGAACAGTCAAATCTGGTGAACGAGGTGGCCAGGAAATAGGGCCTCCTCTTCCAATCCACCGGTTTCCAAAAACGTTGGTCAGTGAATCCTTGGTAATGTTAGCATAATGTGGTGTAGCCCCATCTTGTTGAAAATAGACGAAATTCAATAGATTTTCTTCTTGCAATTGGGGATAAAAAAATATTTCCAGCATATCAACGTAAGTTCAAGAGGTTACAGTTGGTTCATGAAAAAAAAATGGCCCATAAATTTTTTGCTTTGACATACCACACCAGACTGTGACTTTTGGCGAATCTCTAACGTGTTCGTTATATTGTCGATTTTCTGTTGCCCAAAACCTGGAGTTATGCTTATTTACTTTTCCATTGAGGTGAAATGTGGCTTCGTCTGACATTATTAGTCTATCCAAAAAATGTATATTGTTCCTTACTAAATTTTGAATTTTCTGGCAAAATTCCACCCTTTGTGGAAAATCAGTTTCTTTTATTTCTTGTAACATTTGAATTTTGTATGGCTTTAATTTAAGTTCTTTTTTCATGATTTCTTGTACTGTAGTTTTAGGAATATGGACTGAACTTGAGAGTTTTCTTGTTGACAATGTTGGATCTTCCTGAGTTATCTCCAGAATTTGTAACGTTTTATTTAGCAAATTCTCATTGTTTACTAATTTCTTTTTACGGGCTAAAGATCCTGTACTCCAGAATTTTCTGTACCAGATTTTAATTGAATTTTTTGTGGGTGGAGCTTTATTAAACATGTTTCTAAATCTTCGCTGGTTTCTTTTACTGATTTGGTTTCGGCAAACATAACACATTTTCCTTTTTCGCTTAACGAGAACATTTTGCGCTTCCTAATTAAAATAACTTGTCAAAAATGACCAACAATGGCTTGTTGCTGTTATGGAAACGAGATAACTTTGTTTCCACAGGCGACTTTTCAAAAAATCCTTTTAAAATAATATTCCTATTCGACATACAGTCAATTCTTTGGAGGTCAATAAATGCGTTATTTTTTAAGATAACCATAGCTTGTGTTACATTTTTTTAAAGGGGAAAGATTAAATTTTAAAAATATTGAAACATATACAGGGTGTTCCATTTAAAATACCAAAGTTGTCCTATATCGGAAAATCGGCCATTTTGTTTTTGAGCTAATGGAATGTCACATAAAAATGGTAAAGATACGAGAATAAACTTTAAAGAAATATAAGTGTATTTGCGAAAACCGCATCTTGATACCTTTATTTGTTCAAAAGTTATTTGCGATCAAAATGGGTCAAAATATGGACGGCCACCCTGTATTTCAATTTACATATTCAGGGGACACATGTTAAGTTTTTGGTCGACGCAAAGTATTTTTTACAAAAATTTATTTTTATTAAAAAATACAAGATACAAGTTAACTGAATGGAGGTGAATAATTATACAATATAAAATAGGCCATATTTATAAGTCCGTAATGTAGATTCAGCATTTCTAGAATCCCGTGAGAACGATGTACATTTCTGTTCACATAACTCCTTCCTCCTTAAGACGAAAACAGCAGGGTAGATGGCTGGTTTTCGGATGGTTGCGTGCTAGGGCCTTTTCTTTTTTCCAAAATTTTCTTTTTTCTTTAATAAATTTTCCATCCAATTAAAAATAGTACAATAAGGGTTGCAATTGTACAAAGGGTACTTATGAAACTCCATCCAACTGGGTGAATTTGCTTTTGGGTTGGATTTTTCAAAAGCGTAGCCTTTTCTTGTAATTTATGAATAGTTTCTAAATCGATCGAATTTAGATTGATTGGATCTTCTTTTAAATAATTTCTGGTAGCGTCAGCGGCGTTCCCATAATTATTTCTTCTTTATTTATAAATTGGTAATCTAAAATATTGATCTGGCAATTTGGCGGTATTTCAATGATGCTTGCATCAGTGATTATTTCGTAGTTGTTTGATTGTCAGTTTTTTTGGATTTTCAGTGGATTTATCCCTGGTATGGCTAATACGTATTAATTATTGATTGATTTGACGACAGTGGTCTGGACTTAAACTTTGGGGGCGTGGCAATCTTGGTTTTCGGCTTCTTTAATGAGGGTTTCAATGCAAGTGTTCGCTGATGGTTCCAAGTGATTTTGGCAAATGTGGGTCTGCTCAATAGCAGGACAATTTTTGTTACCATATTGTAATTGATCTGTGCCAAGTATAAGGTAGGGTTGTTTTGGGACAATTATTGACTGGTTTACAGGAATTGGGTATAGGTGATAATTATCGAAGATCTCTTTTAGAAATATTGGAAAATGTATTGCAAAAATTATTATGTTTTTCGAAAAACTCACTTGTAGGCCTGCTAACTGATAGTAAGATGTAATATTTTTAAAATACATTAATTTTTCTTTTTGATATAATTTATTCAAGTATGTTAAGACGTTGTCTAGTTCAGTAGCCGAAATTACTGTACTATGCAATGTGTTTAGTTTTGCGAACATAATGGCATTATCTAAATTATCAAGAAAAGTAATTAAATTTTGGCAATTTAAAATAATTTGACTTAATGTATTTTCTGCCCATAAAAATGCTACAATGTCGTTAATGGTATTATTTACATTTTTCAAAATTTTCGATACGATTTTGTATTAACTTTTGATTTTTATCGAGGAGAGTGATTGTTTGATTCAGTTGTCAATAAGTTGTTTTGTTAGCGAAAATTGAATGGATATTTCTTTATTTGCTGATAATTGGTTATTTTCTAATATTGATATAGCTTTATCGTATTTCTCACCGTCTTCGTAATCTAAGGCTCCGAAAAGCCATTTGGAAGCTTTTCCAATAATATTGATTAATTCACGTTTAGAACGATTATGAGGGGTTATATTATTTAACTTAATTCTAGCGTTTAAAATTAAATATTTTGTATGCGAAAACATGTTAGGTAATACATTAAAATGCGAATAATTATTTGTATCATTAGGAGAATTATTAAGCGATTTTTCTACAGCAAAATAAAAGTTTTAATATTTTTTAATTGATTAACTAAGGGCAATATCTCTACGTAATGTAAAAAGGTATGTTTACTTTCTATTATTTTGGCTTTTCCTAAATGAAAAGGAAATAATGGGAATTTTAAAGATGTTATTTGTATATCTTTACAGGATATCATATTTATTGTTATCAGTAGCGTAACTGCATGAAGGTTGAGGTTGGTCTGATCTGATCTGAATGTTCAGAGGGTGGTAATATACCACTGCACCTAGACCTCAGTAGGTCCTTTGTGCTTCCTCTTGTAGGCGGGAGATTCACTGCGTCGTCCAATCTATTGATTTAAAATAGTTGACGACGTCTTTATGTGGAATCTCCCTAATTTCGGCCAGTAATGGCCAGTTCGTGCCCAGCATGGAGTTCCGTTCGAATGTGAGGGCGGGACAATCGCAAAGAATGTGTTCCGCGGTCTCATCTTCTTGTTCACAGCCTCTACATAATCCTGTGTTCGTTAGACCCATTTTAAATAGGTGTCCTCGTAGCCCGCAGTGGCCAGTTAGAACGCCCGTTAGTGTTCGGAGGTTCCTTCTGGACATCATAAGGTTTTTTTCGCTATTGACTTGTCTGGATAGCTCAGCATTATTTTTGCAAAATTGCAGTTTGTAGTATCATCCCATTTCCCTTTAAACAGACGATGGGAGTATTCTTTAATGATGTCTTTAATCGCTGTTGTTGTCAGTCCAGTGGTGGGGACGGGACCAACTAGTTTCCGTCCCGCAGCCGCCCTGGCCAGCGAGTCAGCGGTATGATTACCTTTATATATGTCATGTCCCTTGATCCAGGCTAGGTTGACCACATTATTTAGAGAGATGTTAGTCAGGGCTTGATGACATTCTAGTACTAGTCCCGAAGTAATTCGTGGTCTTTTCAGGGCTAGTAATGCTTGCCTACTGTCTGTATAAATACAGATCGTATAGTTGGCGATGTTGCGGCTTTTAATTTCGTAAGCCGTTATGGTTATGGCTGTCAGTTCGGATTGAAGCACGCTGGGTTCGGCGCCCATTGTCCATCCGATTTTCAGGTTTATGGTTGATGAGTATATGCCACAGCCTGTGCCCACCTTGGTCTTAGAGCCGTCAGTGTACAGGCTAATGGTTCCTTTAGACTCGCCTTTTATTGGTATTGTTGAGGTTGGTCATGGTTGTCTTGAGTGTCGATGTCCTGTGGAAAGGTATGAGTACGTGGCCTTTTAAGTTGTGATTTGTGTAAAATTTTGCCTTTTTTGGTTTTTATTTTTGTGTCCAAATCTTCCGCAATTTTTGTTTTAATAAATTTTTGTTTAGCTTTATTGCGTAATGCTCTTTTATTTTTTATGTAGGCTTGTGTACCGGGCGTATGTGTAGGTGGGTCTTCGCGATTTTCGTTGCGTTTTTCTATTACGCGTGTTTTCGCAATAAGACTAGTTTCGTTAATTTTATTATATAAAACTTTTAACCTATCGCGTCTATCACTAATAAATTGATTTGAATCATTTCGTCGGTAATGTTAAAAGGATCAATGGCTTTAAGTCGACCATTAATGACGTCAAAAGGGCGTTGTTTAGTAACACTGTGTACTGAGCTGTTATATCCTATAATTGCATATTTCATTATCTCTTTGATACTTATTTTTGGTCTTTCTAAATTTAAAACTCTAATATTGTCTAAAAGTGTAGAGTGTAGGCCTTCTACAGGACTGTTGCTATTAGAGTTACCTGGTGTGGTAAAATGTAAATTGATATTATGTAGTTTACAAAAATCAATTAAAAGTGATGTTTTAAATTCAGTGCCGTTATCACATGTTATTGATAATGGAATGCCAAAATGCGTGATAAATGTAAGAAGTGTGTCGAACACTGTTGCAGCATTGCAAACGGGTTTTTAAATATAAGCTTGTCCGTATCTAGAAAATACATCAATAATTGTCAAAAATTTTGTATTTGATACTTGAAAGGTATCTAAATGAATTGCATCTAAGGATTGTGAAGGGGTTGCTGTTAGAGCAAATTTTATTTTTGGAGGGTGTCGATCGTATTTTGCTTGCTGGCAAGTTTCGCAATTATTTATGTATTCAATAATATCGCGTTTTATACCGGGCCAAAAATATTGAGTTTTAAGGTTCATTAATACTTCGTTAATGCCTCGATGACATGTTTTTTTGTGGAAGTATTTTCTTTACGTCTTCCTTCATCAAGTATATCAGTTAAAAGAGTATTTAAAATTAATAATCGATAAAAATGATTTTTAAAAGTTTGTGATAAAATATTAGAAATTTGGGGTAACAGATTAATTTCAGAATTTTGTACATGTATACAATGAGTTTTATTTGGGTCAACGTACTCTTTAAAGAAATTAATTATTTCGGTTTCAAAATTCTTTAAAAGATGGGCAGTTTTCCTGGTTTTGATTTCAAAGGGTGTGCTTTTAATAACATGGTAATTTGCGGAGTGTTTTTGATTAAATATTATTTGATTGGTATAATAATTTACTGCGTTTTTGGTTATCGGAATATTAAGTATCGGGTTTTCTGCGGCAGAATGAACTGTTTCGTTATCGTCTAATTCTCGTGCCGTGGGTAGCTCTATATTTTCGGGAGTGTTAGACTGATTTTCATTGGAATTAAATATTTCTTCGAGATCGTCTAAATCTTCGATTGTTACAGGTTGTTCGTCGTCTCCACGTAAGTATTGTTCGATATCGTTATTAATTTCACCGGGATTACCTATAATGGAATCATTTTTGGTCATGTTTATCTCTTTACGAGATAGCGTCGGCGTTAATGTTATTTTTTCCTTTTTTATACACGATTTCGTAATTATATTCTTTTAATTTTAGTCTCCAGCGAACTAGGCGTGAACTTGGTTCCTTTAAATTGAACAGCCATTGGAGAGGTTTATGATCTGTAACAATAGTAAATTTGCGACCAAAAAGATAAGGTCTAAAATATTTGGTTGCCCAGACTATCGAAAGCAATTCTTTTTCGATCGTACTATAGTTTTGTTCCGGGTTTAAAGTTCTTGATGCATAGAGAGTAGGAAGGTCATTTCCTATTTTTCCTCGACTTAATATTGCGCCAATCGCGAAATTAGATGCGTCGATGGTTAATATGAAAGGTTTTTCGAAATCAGGATATTGTAAAATGGGATCGTTGCATAAGATCTTTTTGCACAATTCAAAGGTTTTAATGAATTCCGGAGTATGTTTAATTGTTTCGCCTTTTTTTAAACATTTTGTAAAGGGTTTTGTTAATTTTGCAAAATTGTTTATAAAACGTCTGAAATATCCTAAAAGGCCTAGAAATGATTTAATTTTTGTCGCGGTTTTAGGTATTGGAAATTTTTTGGAATGGCCAAAATTAATTTTGGATTTGGTTTAATCTCATCGGGGGTAATGACATGTCCCAAAAATTCTACTTCTTTTCTAAGAAATTTCGATTTATCTAGTTTTACTTTAAATTTTGCTTCGCATAATTTTGTAAATACTAGACGTAAATTTGCAATATGGCAAATTTTATGTTGGAGGTCACGTAAAATGTGATCCATTACGCGTTGAAACGTTGCCGGTGCGTTTTTAAGTGCAAACGGCATTCATACATATTCGTAATGTCCGTTCTCTACGTTAAAGGCTGTTTTCTCGATTGAATTTGGATGCATCTCTATCTGACGGAAACCAGATGCGAGATCAAGGGTTGAAAAATACTGACAGCGTCCTAATTTGTCTAAAATATCGTTTATATTGGGCAGAGGGTACCTATCATCGATTGATTTATCATTAATTTTTCTGAAATATTAAACTATTTTATATTTATTTTCACCGCTCGCGTCTTTTTTTTGAGAACAATCCAGATAGGACTATTCCAAGGACTTTGGCTTGGCCGAATTATTCCGTCCTCAAACATTTTGAAAATTTGTTTTTTGAACTTCCTCTTTAGAGACAAAAGGATATCGATAAGATTTCGTGTGAATTGGAATTTCGTTCGTAGTTTTTATCTTATGTTTTATTTGATTGGTAAAAGTTAATTTCTCGTTCTTAAAATAAAAAATATCTAAAAATTCTTTACAAAGTTGTTCTATGGCATATTTTTCTTCGCTGTTAAGATGATTTGTACGTAATAATTTTATTATGTTTGGATTCTTTTTAAGTTAGTTATTTGGTAAAAATGATTCGATATTATAAATTTCAAAGTGTTCTTTTTTAGAGTCCGGGAAGCCTTTAAGGGTTCTGAGAATTCTAAAGTTACAGGTTCGTGAGATCTATTAAAAATTTCCGTTCTCGCGATGCCTTGTTCTGCATTTGTCAATGTTTAAGGAAAATAAACATTTTCCACGAATTGTTCTGGGATTATTATATCACCGTTGTAAACTGATACGGGAATTTGTAATAAGGATGCTTCGTGGGCGCCTATTGAGATAGTAAAGTTTTTATTGTCAATTTTATTATAATTTAGGGGTATTGATACTTTATTATTAGTCAATGCTTGATTTTTTAAATCAATAACGAAATTATATCTTTTTAATTCGCTAAGGTCTAAAATTCCATCGAAAAATGAATAAAAGTCAAAAAGAGTAAATGTTATTTCATGTTTTCTTTTAGCTCTGAGAAGGCAGGAATATTTGCTTTATTTTTAACACGTGTTTCACCTGTACCGGTTTTTATTTTACTGGGGTAATTAAATATTTATTCCAGAAAGTATTTTTCGGCAATAATTGGTTGAAAAATTGATGTTGTACAACCGGTATTGATTAAAAGTTTTATTGGAGGGTTATTTATTTTTATATAGGGTAAACTATCATTAATTTCCGTATGCATTTGTGCTATATCGGGTTGATGATCGGGGTGGTATCCTGAAAATTTGTATAGTTGTCTATATATGTATCGGGGTCAGTAAACCCGTCATAAAAGATTTCGTTTTGGTTAAAATTAACTTGTTCATCTTCCGGGTAATTATTTTCAAAATCATTATAATTTTGAATTTGTACATTATTTTGGGGAGGTTGGCCTGCAACCTCGTCGTATTGATTCATTTCGGCAATTTGTGACGAATTGCATTGGTTATCAATGTAAAATAGTTCTTGAGACACAAAATTACGCGGTCCTGTTGGTTTAAAATAATTATTTGTTTGATAAGGTGGTTGTCTTATAGTTGGGAGTAGTGTAGCTAGCGGGATTCTGCGACACTTTTTTTGTACTGCGCATGCGCGAAAAAAAAAGAAGTCGATGGCATGTTGTCCACTCTTCAGCAAA
>JAHBCN010005739.1:0-53004 GCA_019359885.1 Listronotus oregonensis | reverse complement strand
AAATTTTTTCACTGAGTTCCAAGCCGTTTTCATCCACCTGATTTTCCAAAGATTGGACGATAGAAGGGTATATCCATTTTTCAAAAGGTTCAGATACAGTTCCCAAATTAAATTTTTCTTCCAAGAAAAGAATGGCCCGATAATTTCGTTTCCATAAATACCTGCCCAAACGTTGATCTTTCTGGAAATTGAGTATGTCCTTCCTGAAATATGTGCGGATTTTCATTATCCCAATATCTGGTTATGTCTATTAAAATTCCATTTAAAAAGAAAGTTGATTCGTCAGAAAAGCAGATATTTTTGATCAAATGAGGGTCTTCGTCAATTCGCTGGCACATTGATTCGCAAAATTCTATTCTTCTATCATAATCGTCTTCGTTGAGTTCATGAAAATTTGTATTTTGTATGGAAACTTATTCTTTTTCAAAATTTTGTGCACGGAACCCATAGAAATATTGGTCAGCTTAAAAACTTTTGGAATAGACAACGTCGGATCTATTGGAACTGTCCTGTACCTCAACCTGGCGTGCTTCGTCTAAAACCCTTTATTAGTACTTTTCTTGTTGCATACAGATCAGTTTCTTCAAACTTACGCACCAATTCCATTACATATTTATGCCCACGTTTTTATTTTGATGCCTCTCATTGAATACTCTGGCGGTTCTACGCGCATCGATCTTCAGCCCCATATAGGAAAATTATTTTATTTCTCTGCTAGAGTATACACCATTTTAAAATCAAGATTCTTAATTTTAAACTAACGATGTCAAAATGACAATCCTAACAGTAATATTTAACTGGTTCCTAAACGTCTTAAAAACTTGTCTATTGCAGTGTTTTGCTGTAGCAGGTAACACAAAAAATAATAATTGGAATGAATGCACACTAAAATAGTCTGCGAGGAATTTCAAAATAAGCTTGTCTCGCCAATAACGGCGCACATTTTGAGCATTTGATAAAATAAATTATTTGAACACGATAAACTAATTAAACACATTTTTACTTCTAAGTCGCTTCTACGTCCATCGATTTAAAGTTTCTTAGTACTGTTGGATAGCAAATTTCATGCCGCTTACAATGATGTGTCACACTATGGGGGTTGATTTGACATATCAAAGTGAGGTTAACTGGAGGTTAGGAGGCGACCGATAAAATTTTATCAAATACGAAATTAAACTCCCCCTGTATATCTAAATCGACGTGTTTCTTTATTTTTTGGTAAGTGTTTTTAAAGATATTTAGGGTGGTTCGTTTTGAAATTAAAGCACTGTATTATATTTATATATATATATATATATATATATATATATATATATATATATATATATATATATATATATATATATATATATATATATATATATATATATTGCCTAACCTCTTACGTTTAATAACCAATAAATTAAAATCCTAATTTTAACTGTAATTTTCATTAACAACATGTAAAAATCCAATATGACGTCCGTATGAAAATCCAAAGTTTGGGTAAATATCTCAAAAACAAATAAAGTTGAAAAAATATTTTTACTTAAATTAAATTCTTCTTAAAAAAGTGTTCCAATAATGTAGTAATCTTAAAACCGTAAAATTGGTAGTTTGCGAGCTACAGGCAAAATTCAAAAAGCACCATTTTGGTTTTTCTTAATTATCTCAAAAACCATAAAAGATAAATAAAATCTAAAAGCAGATTTAATTTTGCAATTAAATTGTCTAAAACTTTCCTAATTTAACCAACACTGTAGCTCTAATGGTTCCCGATTTACCAATACATGTAGGCTTAATTTGGGACACACTGGCTGTCATTTTGTTTACCGTTTTGAAAAAATTCAATTGTTATTAAAAATAAGCATTGCCTTGGAAAACAAACGATTTAATTTGTTTATACGTACAATGATACGTATTAATACGTATTATATTACATTGTCTTTAGAATGAGATGGAAAACCTGCTTAAACACATCCCTCTTCAGCAATACCGGAGTCTTATCTGGCACCAGGACGGGGCACCCCCACACAATATTGCACCAGTAACTCAGTATCTCAACGAGAAATATGGTTTTGGATCGGAAGATATGAAACTCTTAGATGGCCGCCCAATAGCCCCGATTTAGATCCTCTGGATGTATTTTTGTGGAGTTACATAAAATTTTAGATAAACTTTATTACGAAAGGCCAGAAATATAAACATACAAAGGCAAAAAAATTAAAATAAATGATGTTACTTAATAGAAACCAATCTGATTTTGTTTCCTTTATCTTGGGACAGTCCACGAAGGCTGATGCCTAAGTACTAACGTACCGTGGGTGTCTTAAGTGTGGTGTGAGGGAGTTTGTTTACACGGGATTTGGAGATTGGGAGGAGAAGGAAAAACTTCTGCAGGTTCCATAGTCTTGACACTCTAGGGATGAAGGAGCGAAGAAAGCGGGGCCTTTCTAACTGAACTGTAAAAGGATGCATAAAAGTTGCACTACGTGTTGCTCTGTTGGGAGCTGCCAGGGAAGGAACTATACTGGCCAACTCCTCTGAGTAGAAGCCGTGAAAATACCTATAGAAGAGCAACAGATCCCCTACAGCTCGACGGTGGGCAAGACGAGGAAGCCTTTCTGTGAGCGTTGGATCATTAATAAGACAAACGGCTCTTCTTTGAATGGAGTCCAGAATGCTAAGTGTTGTGGGGGCGCCATTTCCCAGACATGAGAACAATATTCTAAAGAGCGTCTGATTTGGGATACATACAGAGTGTACAGATTGGAAGAAGAGAAAATTTTCTGGCTCGAAAGAGAAATCCAAGCTTTTTTGAAGCTGCCGAGGCTATGGATGTAATGTGTTTGTGCCAGTTAAGGTTATTCTCAAAAGTAACGCCAGCAAGATTAAACGACTCTTTGTTCTGCAAAACTTGGCCGCTCATATGTAAGGGATGAGCATTGGCAGACTTTTTTCGCGACAGCGAACATGACTGTGTTTTTGAGGCGTTAAACTGAACAAAATTTTTGGTGCCCCAATCCAAGATAAGTTTGAGGTCTTGTAAAAGAGATATTTGCATTGACCTGCGCTTGTTTTCCAAATCAGAATTACATGTTGGCTTAAGAAATTGAATACTAGAGTGGAGGGTACTATCGTCAGCAAAACTATGAATGGGATTAATTGTGGAAGAGAGAAGATCGTTAATGTATAGAAGAAACAGCGTGGGTGCCAGCACTGAGCCTTGGGCACCCCAGCACTAATTTGGTAGAAGCTGGGAGAATGACCATCTACAAGTAACTGATATACGTCGATTAGAAAGGAAACTGGAAAGCCATGAGCAAAGCTTAGGTGATAGACCGTAAGAAGGAAGTTTGTTAAGAAGCCCATCATGCCAGACCTGATCGAAAGCTTTGGATATGTCAAGAGCAACAATCTGGGATTCACCAAGAAACTCAGGGGACTTGTTCCAGTTGTGTGAGACAAAGGAAAGAAGATCAGCTGTGGATCTACTGTGAAGGAATCCATACTGTCTATCATGTAAGATCTTATGTTTTTATCTTATATTTCTTATGTTTTTAACGTGAGCAATCGTAAGTTAGGTAAAAATATTTTTAAGTGCAGCCCAAATGGTGAAAGTAACGTTAAATTTTTGTAATTTTTTTTGGTTTCTCGAGTTCATAAAAAATTATTTGTTTTCCAAGGCAATGCTAATTTTTACTATCAATTGAATTTTTAATTAAAAACTTTTTAAATGTATTTAAAATGACTGAACGTAATGCCAGCAAGCCATACATCTTCGTTCCATTTAAAAAAAGTTAACTTATTCATTTTTCTGTACTTTTTAGTGTCCATTTTTTTGTTATGTTCAAAAGATAATAAATGAAAAAATATGGATCTTTTATACAAGAAGTTTTTTCTATCCTTTTTAGTTATCGTTGTAAGCGTATGTCAAAATATAAATGAAAACGGTGTACATATAAAAAATACTATTACTTTATTATATTTTATATATAATTTCAATTTGAAGTCGATTTAATTTTTTTTAATTATATTTTTTTTATTAAATTTAAAGCACAAAATAATGCCAAAGTAAAATTTTATCATACCTTTCAAAATACGTTCTTTGTTCACCAAAATATCTAAATCCATGAATACTGGTTGAATTACAATATTCTTTAAAATAATTTCTAAGGTTTTCACAGAAATTTAGTTTTATAGATCTTATTCTGTTCATTTCTCAATCGTTAACAGCCGAAGCAAACAAGTTACGGGTTACAGTAAAGTACTGATACTTATCTACATGTATATGCCTAGAAACAAACACATTTGCATGTATTAAAAAAATGATCCTTGACAATTGCAGGCATATATCTTTTTAAAGTTCTACCTACCCTTTAAACTAAGCAGTGGCGTAGTAGAATAAACATACCAAGAACATTTACGTAAAATAAGGGCCAAGTTCGGTTTTTAAAAGGACTGGAATCTAAAATTAAACCAGGTTCTTTTTTGACTTGGCAAGTTTTTTTACTGACCTATATGTATCAATTCTTTTTTTTTTGTTGACAATATTGTCCAACTACCAAAACATGTAGATATTGCCTTTTTTATGATTTCTGAGTTATTATATATCAAAAATCTGGGCCTTCTAAATACTGAGATTTAAAATTAAACCTCTTTTGATTTGTCAAGTTTCTTCTTCTCCTTCTTTTTCTTCTTCTTCCTCTCTTGGGCTTTTTGTGCCCAATTTCCCATTATCTTTTATACCAATCCTCCCATTAGTCTTGTTCCTTTTACAAGTCTGTATAACCCCGAGACTGGTTGGTTGATATATTCCTGTGGGCTCATTTTCGGTTGCCCAAATAATGCCTGTCTTTTGTGATTCAACGCTTCACATTTGCAGGATATGGTAGGCTGTTTCTTCCCCCTCGTCGCACATTCTGCAACTTGGGTCCCCATTATACAAGCCAAACTTGTGTAGGTGTCCTCTTAGGTTATCGTCCCAACCGTGTTCAACATCTTCGTTTGTGGTTGGGCCCAGTAGGATCTTTTGGAACATGCGCTAGAGTTGCCGGTTATCGGCAACTCTTGTTGCCACCGTATGGACCGGGATCCGAAGCTAAGATGAACACAAGGCTTAACTTAAGGTGTTAGCATACCGTGCTGATGAGTGTATGACATCCTGTGCCTTAAACAGTGTCTCCAACGGTGCTTCTGAGATACAGGGCGACCTCTCAGAGTATCTAGCCTTACAGCGGTAATGCGGGGCTCTGCCGTGGTGGACTATTACTTCCCTAGCTCCAAACAGAAAGCGGACAGAACCGCTTTCATAGGAAAAAAGTGACAAAGGTGAGCTGACAGAAACGGATAAATCCGTTTCGAGGGGTGCCACTTAAGGTCACAAGCAGACAAAGGTGCGCCGACCGAAACGGATGAATCCGTTTCGTAAGGTGCCCCCGAAGTCACCGGCGCTTGTTTTACGGTGAAGGGCTAATCCATCCCGAACAAACAGGTGCTTAGGAAGGGCTCCCTTAATCCAATCCATCTGGTTCCTGTAACAAGGACCTGGTAGCTACCCACGTCACTAGACCGGAAGAGGAGGGTATAATGGATCTAATCGTCTGCTCGTCATACTCTCCAGGAGACAGGGACACCAGAACACATCAGAACACATTGTGCTCGTGTCCGGTAGTGACACGAGTAAGAGGAGATGTAAGAACTCTCTCCAATCTGGCATCGGATTCATTAGAAGTCCGATCCTATTGGGAGAAATATAAAAAGGTGTGAGCCACAATAGACCGAGCGGTCGCAGTGGAGGGCGTAAAAAGTCCACTCACTTTAAACCTACCTACCTACCTAGGTTATCGTGCCCTGTTAGCAGCCCTACTGTTATGCGAAGTATTTTCCTACTTTGTCTGAGTAGTTCTTTCTTCGTTCTTTTGGATGGGACCCTTATGAAGACTTTTCCATGTCTTATGCTACTGAGGCTTCCCTAGTATTTCTCGTGTTTGTTTCGGATCCATTCCCTGGTATGCCCTCGTGTTGTGGTTTTGGTCACTCCAAGGGCAGGTTCTGGACCAAAGTATGGTGTGGATGATCCCTGTCTCGCTAGCTCATCCGCTTTTTTGTTGCCTTCTATTCCCGAATTTCCTGGTACCCACAAGAGAGTTACTCTGTTGCGTTCTCCCAAAGTAACGTCAGCTTGGACGTTACTTTGGGATTTACTAGTGCCCCCAGTGACGCTTGGCTGTCTGTTATTATGCAGATCCACTTGTTTTTATAATCCCTCCTGTTATTTTCTTTCACAGTGCAGTAAAGCATATATTTCCGTTTGAAATACAGAACTGTGTATTCCTAGTGAAATGGAGAGTTGTGAATTCCTCATTTCACTGTACATGCCCGCTCCAGTTCCCTGCTCGGTTTAATATTACTTAAAAAATAGTTTATTATTAATTTCGACGATAATGTCCCACAAGTTATTGGTATTGTAGGTCGTTTTTATAACATATAGTAATAAACAATGCACGTGTTCGTCACACCCTAGGAAGTTATGTATGACAGCATCTATAAACAACAAGAAAAGAGTAATAACATGCTATAGTGGAATAATAATCAAAAGCCTTTATGTTCGTCTGGGTTAAATAAAATAACAACACCTACATAACCAACAAACCCAAAAAAATTGCTTAAGTAAAACCAATTTTATACAAAAATATGTTTATTATAATAGGGTTTCCTTTTTTAAACCAAGTCATTTTGGACATTAAATAAATGTTAATTTGATACTTGTAAATTTTGAGAACTTTATTTTCTGTAGTTGTTATCGTCAATTTCACTTAGACTTTCAGACAAATTAGTTAAGGTCATGTAGATCAAAAGTCTTCACAAAACCAAACCTCGACAACTGCTTGTTTTAGATTTATCTGAGCTCAATGGTTTGGGACAAAAGGACCTTTAAATCACACGTGCGATTTTTTTATTTTACCTCTTTGCTAGTACTTAAATGATGTCATATATCATGTACAAGTTTTTAACTTTTCTATTGCTTAATTCATGAACCCCTAGAATATCATATATACAGGGTGTAAAAAGTATGATGCTCACGATTTAAATGGGCGATAGTGTAGCTCAAAACAAGTCAAAAAGTTTATATGACATATGTGTCTAAACTTGACAGATTTTTGTTTAAACGATGTCAAAGTTAGAATTTTAAAAGCAATTATTTCTGAAAATCTAAAAATAAAAATATTTTTTCCCCAGTTAAAAAAGTAAAAAACAATTGGCAACAGAGCTACCTAGAAGCGTTGTGCGTGAAGTAAAGTCAGTTGTACATTTTGCTCACCGGCCCGGCCGCGATATTTTTGTCTATTTTTAAATCGGGAAAATATGCCGATATGTTTTAAATTTACCGTAGTGCAAAATGTACCAAAGATTTTTAAAACGGAATGTGTGCAACCGAGAAATTTTATTCCTTAAGCAAAATAAAAAAGTGCTGTTTTAAAACATAATAATTTATGTTTTTAAAATGGATATTAAGTCTATTGTTTTGGTAAATACAACTATTTCTTAATTGCAAATAAAAACCAAACACTAATTATTTATTGTTTTTTACTTAAATTTAATTTAAAAAAAAATATCAAAATAAATTGCAAAAATTATTTTTTAATATTTGTATGTAAATCAAAATCTCACTAAAAAAGTGTAAATATGCAAAACCTCGCAAAAAACGTTCGACTTACCGACTCGCTGCGATGAAACGGGCGCGGTGTTGCCAACTTTTTAAAACTTTAAAAGGACATATTTTAAAAACAATTAACTTTTGACCCATATGTTCTTGGCTTTTTCCACTTATTTTGAGCTCAACTATCGCCCATTAAAATCGTAAACATCATACTTTTCACACATATATATATATATATATATATATATATATATATATATATATATATATATATATATATATATATATATATATATATATATATATATATATATATATATAATATATATATATATATATATATATATATATATATATATATATATTAATATTTTTCTTGGGTATAGGTTTCTTATAATTCAAACAACAATATTTCTTTACGTTTCGCACCTACATGGAGGGCTTTTTCAAAGATTTTTTTATTGTATTTTCATGATTTTAAAAATATCATCTACAAAAAAATATATCATCAGGCATACAACTTAAAATAATAATATAGAGATATAGGACAATTTACATTTGTAAAAATTATGCAGTCTAATTATTTCATTATATTTACTGCAAATAATATATATATATATATATATATATATATATATATATATATATATATATATATATATATATATATATATATATATATTATATATATATATTATATATATATATATATATATATATATATATATTATATATATATTATTAATAATATTATAATATATATTTAATAATAATAATAATAATAAATTATTATTAATAATAATAATATTAATATATATATATATATATATAATACATGAACTTATTACCCTATGGATTTTTGTGAGCTAAATCAAACTATACAAAGTGATGCTAAAATTAATACTTCCTAATATTACCTTAAACTGATATAATTAAACAAACTGTAAAACAAAAATGTATTAGTAAAAAAGAAAATAAAATTACAGTACATGTCTTCCTCCATTTTGTATATAGGTTTTATATTTTTTCTTAATGTAATGGAGGGGGGGGCAAAAAAATTATGTGGCCTAGGGCCCGCTCTGGTTAAAAAAAGGCACTGTGTGTGCAACCGAGAAATCTTATTCTTTAAGCAAAATAAAAAAACTGCTGTTTTAAAACATAATAATTTGTGTTCTTAAAATGGATTTTTAGCCTATTCTTTTGGTAAGTACAACAATTTTTTAATATCAAATAAAAACCAAACAATAATTATTTGTTGTTTTTTACTTAAATTTAATCTCAAATTAAATATCAAAATAAATTGCAAGAAGTAATTTTTATTATTTGTATGTAAATGAACATCTCCTTAAAAAAAGTAAATATGAAAACCATCGCAAAAAATCTTCGTCGGTCGACTCGCATTCGTTGCCAACTTTTTTAAACTTTGAAAGGTCATATTTCGAAAACGATTAACTTTTGACCTATATATTTTTGGCTTTTTCGACTTGTTTTGAGCTCCACTATCGTCCATTAAAATGATGAGCATCATAGTTTTTACACCCTGAAAAGCTAATGTTTTTTAATTAGATGCTCAAACAGACCTCCGTTTACGGTAAAATTTTACTTTACGGACACCACGCCGATTTTCATAAATTTTTGCATACAGGGGTTTTTTGGGGCGCTGATCACGAATCTAAAATCAGTTTTTTCCGGCAACCTGTGGTTTTTGAGTTATTAGGCCTCCAAGTGGACTAACCTCAAAATGGACATTTTTCCAAAATTCCTCCTTCTTGAAACTGATTACCATCAAAATGGAACATACACTGATTGGGCACTTATATATTAAACGAATACACTAAAATTTACAAAAGTTTATTGCTTATTTTTAGTAAAAACACCCAAAATAAATTAAGTGTTTTATATTTTGACAACTTAATTATGGATCAGGCAACCAGTTATACATCATATCGTGGGCTTACAAGCAAAAGGCACTAAGTCATAAAACATGATATTGAGATATTCATGAAATTAAATTTTAATTATACTTAATAATTTTCGTGGTACTTATACAAAAAAAATACTACTCCTTGAAACTATATATTTTGTTGTACTTATAAATTAATTACAATAATAATAATAAAAAAATAAGGTACTTTAATTAAAATAAAGTTGAAAGAAAAATTGACTTAGTGCCTTTTGCTTGTAAGCTCACGATATATCTTCTTACAACGTACAGAAAAATGCATTCATTTGATAATTTTAACTTAAAATAGACAATAAATTATTGTAAATTTTAGTGTATTTGTTTAATATATAAGTGCCTAATCAGTGTATGTTCCCATTTGTTGGTAATCAGTTTCAAGAAGGAAGAATTTTGAGGTTAGTTCAATTGGAAGCCTCATAATTGAAAAACCAGAGTTTGCCGGAAAAAACTAATTTAAGATTCGTGATCAGCGCCCCAAAAAACCCCTGTATGCAAAAATTCATGAAAATCGGCGTGGTGTCCGTAAAGTAAAATTTTTCCCCGTTTACTGCTAAGCAATATCCTAAACGGTTATAAAATTCAGTTCTTACATTATGAAATTGAAATGCCGATAGTCGATCTCACGCCGCTGAAATTGAAACTTTTAATTCTTCTAAATTTTGATAACTCAAATTTGTATAAATAATATTTTAGTTATGACCCCAAAGGAAGAAGTCGTTTGGCGAAAGATCAGGAGACCTAGCTGGCCAATTTATGGTGTAATTTGGCCCTATAGTGAGTCCATTGAAAACATTTTGAACATATTCCCTTACTTCTCGTGAATTGTGTGCAGGACAACCATCCATTTCAAACCAAATGTCTTGATTGTCAGATGCAACTTCTTCCAATGCCGGCCCCACTTGATTTTGTTATAGTTCTAAAAAAGTTTCTGCTTCCAAATTGTGATTCAAGAAAAAAGGTCCAATAATCCGATGTCCAAATATACCCGCCCAAATGTTTACCTTTTGAGGGTATTGAGTCCTTGTAGATACAAATCTGTGTTCATTTTCTTTGCTCCAGTATCTGATGTTTTGAACGTTTGGTTCATTGTTTAATGTGAAGGTGCATTCGTCACTAAAACAAATATTGTGTAAGAAGTCCCTATCGTTATTCGCCATTTCCATAACTTCAAAACAAAAATCTACTCTTCGAATCTCATCGCCTTTCCTTAATTCCTGATGTCTTTGATATTTGTACGGATGATATTTATATTTCTTTAATTTGCGTAGTACTGTGCTGTGATCCTTTCCTACAACTTTGCCAAGAAACCTGGTGCTAATTCCTTTATTTTCTTCTACATGAAGAAAAACATCTAAATCGGCATTATTTTCTTGAGCTCTTCCATCGAGTACATTATTATTTCGCTCGATGAACGATATTTTGAACTGTTGTCTTACTTGGAATGTGTCTGTCAGAAAAAAACGTAGAGAACATGTCGGATACGCTTCGATAACTATTTTCCATGTAATACCATTTAATCATTGTTATTTTCTCTTTAATACTGTAAAACATTTTGAAATAACTAATACAAAGTAAAAAGTCAATTAAAAAGTTGACAAGACACTTTATTTATTACTGGTGGATTCATCAAGGTATGTAGCAGGTATGCAATGATTTTACAAACAGTTTTTCTTAAATAACTTTTAATAGCCTTATCGGAAAAAAAAGAAATTTAAAATGTGAGCTAATCTTATCAACGTCTTCAAAATAGTCTTATACAATTTTGTTGTAAATTCAATAGGGGAGCCAATATTTCAATGTATCAAAATTTACATGGGATTTCCTATGGCCAGTCTGGCGATGCACCACCCGGTATATGTATATTTATATGTTCAATATTCAATGAACAGTTTTTCTTATTTATTTAATTTCAAATTCCTTACTACCACGCCATCTTTCTGGTTTTTTTCGATGCCTTCTGAAAAACAGATGGCGCTGTATATATTAAAATTTATTTCATTTTTTTTAAAAAGGAGAAATCAGCGCCTCTATAGAAAAAGGAGGAACTAAAAATATTCATAAGTTTTGACTTGTTTTCGGTATTTTGTTCGGTAAAATTTAATTTTTGTGTTGCATGGGAATATCCCTACTATATTTGTCCATTTGTGGTGAATTCAAGAAAAAATAATGTAAATTTATGGTTGATTATTGATGTTAGATTTAAACCAGACGATGTAAAGACAAAGTTCCAGTAAGTGGCGATCGACACAGGTAACAATATCTTATTTATGACAAGTTTACCAGTACCAGTATGTCCGACAAATTAAGTTTTAATAAATAATTCAAAAATTTAAACCCATTGGTTTGATTGAAGGGAAAATCAGCCCTTCCGGTCCTTCGAGGGAAAGTAAGCGTGCAAGCTTATTCTAGGCTTTGTGCGTAGACATAAAATTGGTCTTGTTCGAGCCGGATGTCAAGAAGAAACATTCAGCGATCTTTGGAATAAAAGCTATTAACAAAAATAAACATTGTATCCAGTTAAAATAAACATTTAAATAAAGTTTGTGAATTAAGTTCTAGTGACTCACAAATAATCCTTCGAACCATAAAGACGTTGGTATTTTAGAGACTGCCAGTGTTTAGAGACTTTCAGTTATGTTCCAGTAGTGTTCAACAAATCCAGTGTGGAATTTAATTCAAGGTTTGGTAGAAATAAAATCAAAAATAAACATCTTGATCAAGGTAGGATTGTTTATTATTCTAGTAAATTCTCTGTCAAAGACTTAATTTATTTTGATATCATTCAAGATCGTAGTGCAATTTAATGTTTAAATTCTCTTAAATATCTAAAAGATTCTTGATACTTTGTAATTATTTTTCTTTTTCAAAAATGGATTTTTTAAAACAACAACGTAAACTATGTAAAGCTAGTATCACACGAGCTAAAACTTAGCTTAAGAAATTTAAAGATACTGCTAGTCTTTCTGAATTTAAATTAAGAAATGAGAGCTTACTAAAGGCATTTAATGATTATAATCTAGTACAGGATGAAATTTAAGTTGCAGACGAGACCAAAGTTTCAGATCGTGAAGATACTGAAACTCAATTTTTTAAAATATCTAGTGTATTTAGCTATACAAAAAATCTGTATAAATCTGTTTCAAATGCAACTTTAAATTGCACCTATGTTGATGACATTCTAGGTTGTGCGAACTCTTTGAAGGAATTAAAAGGGTTCTATATTCAGCTAGTAAATATTTTTAAATCGGCAAATTTTAAATTGCACAAGTGCGCATCAAATTCTAAAGATTTTTTAAATTCAATAAATAAGCAAAATAATAATACTAATTTTGAGATTAAAATTGACAATATTTCAAACAAGGTCTTAGGCATTTCCTGGACTTCAGAATATGATTATTTTTTGGTAACCTTACTACAAATATCTGACAAACCTTTAAACAATAAAAGAGAAGTTTTGTCTAAGATTGCATATATAGGTGCGATCATTGTCATAGCAAAAATTTCGAGAATTTTTATGCAAAAAATTTGGATGTCAAAATTAGACTGGGGCGATCAACTAAATAGTGAAATGTCAAATGAGTGGAATCAATTTATGGAAAATATTCAAAATCTTTCTTTTTTGAAAATTCCTCGGTATTTATTGTTACCAAAAGAAATAAAAGTTATCGAGTTGCGTGGCTTCTCAGACAGTAGTTTGAAAGCTTATGGCGCATGTGCGTACGTGCGCGCAATTTATTCTGATAATACTGTATAGTTTGTCCAAGCTAACATTTTTGTGTTGGCTTACATGTTCAAAAACAAAAATTACTAGACTCAACGTCAAAATCAGCTGATTGGCGTAAATCACCCAGTAATGGATTAAAGGCTTTTCAATTTTTGTATTGAATTTTTTTTGTGTTTGGGTGTGTTATTTCGAGTTTAGAAGTAATTAGTGAGATTAGAGATTACTCTGCAGTGTTTTTATTTTTTTTTTGTGTGGACTTTTTGACATTTTTTATATTTCATAACTTATTTTATTTTGGACTAAGTTTTTATTTTTATTGGTTTTAAGAATAGATATTTCTTAGTGTATAAATCACAATGATTACTGTAGTTTCAGTTTGGAAAAGCTTCGAAACCCACTTCAGAGCTGTGATGAGTCGGAGGTAAGAAAATATAACCTAACAAATATTTTTTGAAAAATCAGAATAGTGATCCTGCAAAAGGTAAAATAACTCATTTTAAGAGTATCATAATCTAAAAATACATCCTTAGATGTGCCAAATATTTTAAGAATTAAATATATTTATGAATGTATTTTTTAGGATCCCATAGTGGCAGTTGCTGACAATATAAGAAGCAAAATATGAAATTTATAAGTAATTTTGGCTTAATGGAAAAACCAAAGGTGCAACGCATGAGAAGGAAATTTTCAAAAGGTTTTGGGTGTTTCTCGATGAAACCTGGATCTTCTCGAACAGCTTTTTCCGCAGGTCTTGGCAGGATGACGTATATTTCAGTGGAAAGGTAAAACATTCTAATGACTAACTATACGCTAGAAAAAAAATGTACTTTCCTACACTTAAGGAAAAATTAAATGGCCCATTTTTTTAAAATCACAAGGTGCAGCACTTTTACAATTCTCTAATAAAATTTTGTTTTGCCTTATAAAATATCACAGTTTTACAAAAAAGCTTCCTCTTGCACACCAACAAGCTGTAGAAGACCTGTTTCTCTTTTGGGAATATTTTTACAGCTTCTGCTCCAAAGCATTAGCTGTCATAATTCCATCTTTTGTATATCCCAATTAGAGCAAATTAAAAGTCTACTTAGATGCATCCCTTTATTATCCACTTCACATTTCCCATTTTTTCCGTACCTTCATCTTCAGAGTTTCGAGACTACGAAATCTTATCAGTAATTTACATCTGACTTCACTTTAGACACTCGTAGTATGTGAACACTTAGACTTTAAGCATAAGGGGTATCCTGAGAAAAAACACATATATGACAGATTCCGTAGATAACCCAGTTAGGGTCTCTTTCATACATAGGACATTATTAAACCTGTAGCTCTTAGACAATATTAAACTACAGAACACACTTGTTGCATTCTTATGAAACATTAAAGTATATTTAATTAAAAAACTAATGAAATACTTATATTTTCCTTAGATACATTATTCTATATGCTGGTTCAGAAAAAGGATTTGTTGATGGTACCAGTAGAAGTTTTAAATCTAGAACAAAAACAGGAGATTACCATGGGGAGATGAAAGCTGAAAATTTTGAGAAATGGGTTAGAGATGATCTACTACCTAAATTGAAAAGGCCTTCATTAGTCATTTTATGAAATGCCAGCTACCATAGTAGGTTGTTAGAAAACTGGCCCTATATTGGCGGGAAGAAAGAAAATATGGTTAAATGGTTAAAAAACCGAAATATTTCTTTTGCAAAATCGGCGACAAAATAGATTTTGTGGTGCTTGATTCAGCGCCTACCAAAGTCTTCCAAATCTTATGTCGTCGATGCTCTTATTCAGGAGGGTGGTCATCAATTGCTGCGCTTGCATCCATATCATTGTGAATTCAATGCTATTGAAATGGTATATATTTAAAAATAATAAGACATTTCCTATTTTATGGGACCCACATTATTAGTATATTAATAAGGTAAATGGTAATAAAAATCATTTACAAGTTATCTTCTTTTTACTTTTTAGCTTTCTTTTATTAAACTACCTTACTGCTTTTAATAAAAAACTAAATATTAAATGACTATTTCATTTAAAGACATTACATCAATGGCCACAGTAGTTGCCAAAATGCTTGAACTCACAAGCATCCATTTACAGTCCAGCTGCTAAAACGCCAAACCTACCACTTTGTCTGCTATCTTATCTTAAAAGTGTCCAGACTAGTATCTGCTGCGTGCAGATTGCATACATTTTTCTTTCGTCATTACATACGTTTGCTTTTTTCATAAAAGCCCTGGTGGACACTGCCACTTCTAAAGCCTTAAACACGACCTTCCAACGTTTTTGATAAATTTATTTTATAAAATATAAGCATCTTATTGTGTTAATGATACTTTGAATAAATAAATGATTATTACTGTTTTGTTTTATTTATTTTATTATTTAATATAGGAAGCAGCTATAGAAATTATATCAGATGAAATAAATCGATTTATCTTTAGGCATCTTTAAAAAAGAAGTAAAATTGCATAATAAGGGATATTGAACCATCCTTATAGTGAGATATTTTATCAGGATATTTCAATTCAACTGTAAAGAGTTTGCCTGCAAATATAACAAAACATAACAGGTCTGTCTGATATTCCGAAATAGTGTACACTATTTTACATTTTTTTTACGTACCTAAGCGCTCTAATTGAAGGTGTATTTAAGGACTAAGTGTGTACAAAAAGTGTAAAATGATGTAAACTATTTCTAAATAACAAACACTTAATAAATAACTATTAATCTGCACTAGATAGGCGAAAATGATAATTTTTAATAAAATTTATGGCCAAACAT
This sequence comes from Listronotus oregonensis, assembly GCA_019359885.1. Taxonomy (NCBI): domain Eukaryota; kingdom Metazoa; phylum Arthropoda; class Insecta; order Coleoptera; family Curculionidae; genus Listronotus; species Listronotus oregonensis. The sequence goes on along the minus strand of JAHBCN010005739.1, from coordinate 36,882 downwards.
CAAACTTTCACAATTTATGCAAATATATAAACAGCAAGAAAAAAATACTGATGAATTTAGTTATTCTAATCTAACAACAATTTTTTTAAGACATTAAAATTTTGAAACTCCCTTCCCTCAGTACGGTCCTGACTAAAATTCTTATAACAGCCAACTTAAATCTGAAAAACAAAATTTACTAATATGTAGGGATATTCGCATTGCCAACCTAAAAATGTTAGCTTGGACAAACTTTATCTTGTAATTTAATAACTTTAAAGAGTCGTGTAGCTCCCATAAAAACAGTTACATTGTCACGCTTAAAACTGTGTGCAGCAGTTTTATTATCCAAACTAATTCAAAAAGTAATCTCTATTTACGAAAATAAACTTTATATTTCTAGTGTCAATTTATGGACTGATTCGGAAATTACTTTATGTTGGGTAAATTCACATCCTTCCAAATGGTCGATTTTCGTTGCCAACAGAGTGGCAGAAATTCAAAACCTGACTTCTAATTTTAATTGGCGACATATTAGATCTGCAGAAAATCCTGCTGACTTCTTGTCTAGAGCTTTATCTCCAATCGAGATTAAATCCGTTTTTAAATCTCAACAATTTCGATTAAGAAAATTAATTTACAGGAAATATCGGAAGTAAAATCTAAATCTAATCAAAAGGAAGTTTTCCTGTATATTACCAACAAAAATGATGACACAATTTCTAATTTATTTGCAAAATTTTCGTCATTCACTCGCTTACAACGTGTAATAGCACATTGTTTCAGATTTCTAAACAATTCAAATTCAATTTATATAAAACTACTTAAGAAATAAAAGAGTTAAATTCTAACAAAACTATATCAAACAAATCAATTTTGCAGCTAGCACCGTTCCTAGATGACTCAGGTTTATTGAGAGTCGGCAGTAGGCTTTCTTATTCAGATTTGCCCTTTACGCAAAAACATCCAATTTTGTTGCCGTCAAAAAACCATGTTGTTTCTCTACTTCTTAAAAAGAACGTTTAATTCTTGGACATGCAGGTCCACAAAACGTTTTAAGTAATTTTAGATCAAGGTATTGGCCTTTAAATGCACTTCCAGAAATTAAGAAAATAATTATTGGAAAATGTCTAATTTGCTATCGTTTTAAGGCTGTCCATTGCCAACAGTTCATGTCCGATTTACCGAAAGATCGAGTTCAAATTTTAAAACCATTTGCCAAAGTAGGAGTAGACTTTGGTGGTCCCTTTTCTTGTCGTGCTTCCAAATTTCGAAAGACACCTCTTTTAAAAAGCTACATGGCGGTGTTCGTATGTATGACAACCAAGGCAGTAGGTACATATAGAACTTGCATCTGATCTTTTCACAGAAGGTTTTCTTTTGTGTCTAAAAAGATTTATCTCTCGCAGAGGTAATCCTCAAATCATTTATAGCGATAATGCTACCAACTTTTTAGGCGCTAAAAATCAGCTAAAACAATTTTAGGATTTTTTTCAAAATAAGAAAAACATGGAACTAATACAACATTTTTTAACTTTATAAAGTATCCAATGGAAATTTATTCCTCCAAAAAGTCCCCTTTGGCAGGATTATGGGAAAGTGCTATAGAAAGCACAAAATAGCACATTTATAGGGTTGTAGGTCAATCACATCTAACCTTTGAAGAGCTCTCTACTGTCTTGGCTTAAATCGAAGCCATTTTAAATTCAAGACCTCTATTTTCGATATCAAATGATCCTTCTGACCTCTCTGTTTTAACACCTGTACAATTTTTATTTGGAGACAGTATGACTTCATATCCAGAAACCGACGTTACAGACCGTGCAATATCCAGACTTTCTAGATGGCAACTTTGCACAAAATTACAACAAAACTTTTGGAATCGCTGGTCAAAAGAATATTTAAATTTGCTACAAAATAGACCAAAGTGGTTTAAAACATATAAGGCCGAGTGATGATCGCGTTGTTAAATTTAGCAATGGACTTAGCAATTGTTAAAAGTTAACAACAGTTTAGAATGTTTAACAAAATGTCAGATTTTGACAGGTTGCCTACTAAAATCATTGAATAACACTGACAATGACGTTTTGTTAAACATTCTAAACCGTTGTTAACTTTTAACAATTGCTAAGTCCATTGCTAAATTTAACAACGCGATCATCACTCGGCCATAATGATAATGTAATGATCTAGTCTTACTTAAAGAAGATAATACTCGTCCTTTAGATTGGCCATTAGCTAGAGTAATTGAAATATTACCTAGTAGAGATAATAAAGTTAGGGTTGTCAAAATCCAAACAAAAAGTACCATTCTTACCAGAAATATAATCAAATTGTGTCCATTACCAATTAATGAATCTTTAAATGACCACATTTTAAATGAAAATTAAGTTTAGTTACCACTTTTACTTTAAAATAAATTTCTTTTTATTTTTTCTTATTTTTTAACTTGTTGAAGCAATCGCTTCAACGCGGCGAGAGGATGTTCAATATTCAATGATCAGTTTTTCTTTTTATTGATGTTCAATATTCAATGAACAGTTTTTCTTATTTATTTAATTTTAAATTTCTTACTAATACGCCATCTTTCTGGTTCTTTTCGATGCGCTTCTAAAAAACAGATGGCGTTGTATATATTAAAATTTATTTCTTCTTTTTAAGAAGGAGAAAGCAGCGCCTCTATAGAAAAAGGAGGAACTAAAATATTCATAAATTTTGACTTGTTTTCGGTGTTTTGTAGAATTAAATTTTTCTGTTGCCTGGGAATATCCCTACTGAATAAAAATAAAATTTCGCATTTGTCCATTTGTGGTGAATTCAAGAAAAAATAATGTTAATTTATGGTTGTATATTGTATAAGATGTTAGATTTAAACCAGGCGATGTAAAGTTCCAGTAAGTGGTGATCGACACAAGTAAGAAAATCATATTTATGACAAGTTTACCAGTACCAGTATGTCCGACAAATTAAGTTTTTTTTTTTTTTTTTTTTTTATATATATATATATATATATATATATATATATATATATATATATATATATATATATATATATATATATATATATATATATATATATATTTATACATACTTTATATATACAGACAGGGGCACCCTACTAGGTATATAGCAATTGACCGGACGAATTTGCAATCGTCCGCTATTTGTGTATGCATTTTTTTTTTGTTCAGTAAGAAACAACAAAGTAACACAATTTTCAGTTTGTTGGGAATTATAAATGTATAAAAATTATTTCGCCTGGCGAATTTAAGGTAAGAACACGTGTGTTTTTAAAAAATCCTTAACTTTTAAAACCTAAAATGGATATTTATCAAATTAAGGAAAAAGTTAAAATTGTTTAGTGGTATTATGGGAGTAATTCTTTACAGCGGGTAAAAATATATTTGCTGAGAATTATCCTAATAGGCCACACCCTGCAATTACTACTATTTCAAGAGTTATAAATAATTTCCAAAAATACAAATATACAAAACGTCCAAGAAGTTAATGAGGAACGGGAAGCGAAAGAAATTAATTTGTTGGCATTAATTAATGAAAATTCAACTTTGTCAACACGTGCGCTTGCGGATGAGGTTGATTTAAGTACAAGAACGTGAGGAGAATATTAAAAAAAATAATATCGTTCATCAAAGTTCAAAACCCAAGAACATTATCCTGAGGACAATATCAGGAGAATAGGTTTGTAAAAACATGATGAATAAGGCAAATGTAAATGAAGATTTTATTCAAAACATTGTCTTTACTGATGAGTCCACTTTTCCACTCCATGGTAGGCATAATCCCATTCACACCCGTTATTGGTCTCAGGAAAATTTACATAGGTATTTTGAACTTAGAACTCAGCGTCCTCAAAAGATAAATGTCTGGAGCGGTATTTATGGGGAACATGTTATTGGGCCATACTTCATTGAATGGTAACTTAACTGGTCAAAAATATTTGGATCTTTTGCAACAGCAAATAGTTCCAGAATTTAGACGATTGGCAGGTCCTCGATTTAATGAAGTGTGATTTTAACAAGATGGCTGTCCAGCACATAATACACGTTAAATAATACTTTTCCAAACCGTCTTATTGCTGGATTGAGAGCTACAATACCGTGGCCCGCTCGCTCTCCTGATCTGGCTTCTAACGATTATTTTCTTTGGGGTTATGCAAAATCCAAAATTTATAGTTTTCGAGATGATCGGGCTATGAATCTTGATGAATTGCGTGTAAAAATTTGCAATGTTTTTCAAACAATTACACCTGTGATGTTAGCAAAATTATAAGAACCATTTTTGTAAACTGCAAGGCGATCTTCATTTTTTGTTTTACCAAAAATTCTCCAATAAGCATATTTTGGCAAATATAAGCGAAAACAAATTTTTCGAGCTTTGAGGGGCCATTTTTAGCCCTTTCCCACCTGTTATGTTGATATATTTTATATATATATATATATATATATATATATATATATATATATATATATATATATATATATATATATATATATAACTGGAAGGTTATTAGGATTCGGTCTTTATGCCTTATTAAAAGTTAAACACTTTTTAGCAGTCTCGAGCTTTCGGAAAATTTATTTCCTGTTTCAAGGCTGCAATATGTAAAAAACCTTGGTTACATGAGATAAAGACTAACATATTAAAACTTACTGCTAACATGTTAATGGAAATGAAATGCCACATCAGGGGAACTTCATATTATAAATTAAAAACTTTAAAAAACATCCACATAATTAAAATAAGGAAACACAAAAGTAACCCACCCCCATCACATAGAACGGTTAAATAGTAAATCTGATGATATTTATTTACTTGTTTATTGTTTTTTCAACAAAATCCTTCCGATTGTGTGAATACCTAGATCTAAGGTCATGGTTTCTCCAAGCCGCAGTTTAGAGTCAGACAAGTTATCCCTGCGATGTAATATTAACTGGTAGATAGTGTAAAAGGAAATTTGTTTGTTTTGTCACCTAAGGTTAATAAGATTCGGTGTTTGTGTGTGTGTGTGCGTGCGTATGTGTGCGTGTTGTGTGTGTGTGTGTGTGTGTTTGTGAGTATGTGTGTGTGTGCTTTTGCATGTATAATTCCCTCATCGTCACCTAAGGGTTAATATTTTCCGTGAAATGATCAAAGTATTTTTTAGGTTTTTTTTACTTTTTCCTAAAAAAAAAAAAATACCGGCTCAAAAAAGTGTTTAACTTTTAAATAAAGCCAATCCCAAAAAAATTTTTATTTTTTTCAATTATCGGTAAAATTTTTTCTTTTTTTTTCTATATATAAATAATATATATATAAAAAAAAAAAAAAAAAAATATTAAAAAAAAAAAATATATATATATATATATATATATATATATATATATATATATATATATATATATATATATAATATTTATTTTTTCCCTTTAAATTATTTAAAATTTTTCCCTTTTTTCCCCTTTGGGGGGTTAATAAGGAAAAAGTTGGAAGTTTTTTCCAAAATTTCCCAAAATTTTTTGGGTTTTTTAACGGTATCAAAAAAAAACAACTAAAATTAAAAAAGAACAAAAAAATATTTTTTTCAGTATTAAAAAATTTAGTGTAAAAATAAAAAAAATTACAATTTTAAAATCAACATTTAAAAAATTCCCCCTTATCACAAAACGGGGAAAAAAAAAATTAAAATTTTAAAAAAAGGGCCCCTTAGTTCTTTTTTAAATTTTTGGGAAAAATTTTCAGGACTCCCTCTTTTTTTTTTTATCATAATAAGGGTTGATTTTTGGGTTAAAATTTTTAAAAAAAATTTTTTAAAATTAAACCCCTTTTTTAATTTTAAAAAATTTATTTTAAATTTTTTTTTTTAAAAAGTTTTAAAATTTTACAATAAGGGGGGATTTCACCCAAAAATTAAAAAATACCTACACATAATAGAAAGGTAATTAAATTTAAACCCAAATTTTTTTCCAAAAAAAATGTGATAATATATTATTTTTTAGGGTAAATAATTTTTTTAAAATAATAAGGGGTTATTTTTAAGGGAAAAATTTTTAAAAATTTATAAAACAAAAATACTTTTTTTAAAAATTTTTTTTTCCCAAAGAAAAGGGGTTTTTAATTAACCCAAAAATTTTGCCCAAAAAAATTTGGGAAAAAAATTCACCCTTTTTTTTTTCTGGACAAATTGGAATTTTAGTTATTTGGCAAGGGGAAGGGGAAAAAACCGAGGGGGATGGGGTGTTTCCCAAGGGCCTTTGGCCCGAGGGGATCGTTAACAAAGGTTTTTTCCTTTCCCCTTTTGGTTTCCTTTAAGTTTAATGTCCCTTTAAAATTCTTTATATGGAAAATTTGAATGAATTTTGAATGTATTAGTTTAAACCAAATCAAATCACATTTTACCTGAAAAATTGTCGAAACATAATTGTGGTGTGGTAACATGGTTGTAAGTTATTTGTCAATAGGAAGCAATAAAAAATAATTTTGCGATTTGAGGATTAAAAATCCAAGTTAGTGGAAAATACCCATCTCCCCAGATTTTTAGTGAAAGCTCTAAAGTTTGAGCATGCGTTGTGCCAGAAAAACTAGGCGATTTACAGAAAAACATTTCCATTTTGAGGCTCTGACGGAAAACTGCGTGCCGTGGGACGAAACCGTTTTGATGGCTTATTTTCAAGATTCTGGTCAGAGTCATTTCTAAACCTTTGGACAAAGTTTTCAATGTTACGTTAAAGAATTAAAGTTCATAAGAAGATAAGAAGTAATGAAAAGTTGATTTCTCTGCAACAGTTCCTAAAGCGACTTGGGAGAAATTATCAGCCTAAAAAGTCGAAGGTTCTGACTCGCGAACAAGTTATAACTTTTTGAATGAAGCGCCGACTGAAAATATTTGGCAGATAAAGTTGCATTAGTGATAGGTGTATTCGAAGCTTGTAGAAGAGACGAGCTTGTGAAAATGAAGTTTTCCGATGTGCGTGATATGGGTCAGCATATATTTATTGACATTCCACAAAGTAAAAATGAGCAAGCAAGGAGCTTTTTGGTTATTGATGACAGGTAAATGTGCGCAACAAAGTTAATTCGGGACTATGTGTCTTTGCGACCTAAAGGTGCCCAGTAATATGTATATTACCTACTTTCGATTTCGTTTTTGTTGCTTAATTTGGTGTACATATAAAAAAATATTAACTTTATAATTCTGAGTTAATTTTAATTTAATGTCAATTAATTTTTATAAATCACATTTTTATCGTTAAATTTAAAGCAAAAAATAATGCCAAAGTCAATTTTAATATACCTTTCAAGATACGTTCTTTGTTCCCCAAAATATTTGAATCCATGAATACTGCTTGCATTACAATATTCTTTAAAATAATTTAAAAGGTTTTTACAAAAATTTAGTTTTATAGATCTTATTTTTTTCATTTCTCAATAGTTAGCAGCCGAAGCACACATGGAACGGGTTACAGTAGAGTACTGTTACTTATATTATCTACATGTATATGCCCAGAAACAAACACATTTGCATGTATTTAAAAAATGACCTTACACCGTTGCATGAATATACTTTTTTAAAGTTCCACCTACCCTTTAAACTAAGCAATGGCGTAGTACAAGAAACATACTTAGAACATTTCCGTAAATAACGGCCAAGAGCCTATCCAAAAACCTCGGCCTATTAAAATATTAAGATCAAAAATTAAACCAAGTTCATTTTTTACTTGGCAAGTTTTCTACTAATTTATATGTATTAATAAATGTCTCTTTCCCATTATCACAGATAGTTTTTTTATTAATAGAGACAAATTAGTAAAAAACCTGCCAAGTCAAAAATCTAAATATACGATATTACCGCCCCTGTTTCAGGGCATTTTGCGTAAAAATGTGCAGTTTTTAAAAGTTTCCTCTAACCTTGTTCTTCTCTTCTTCTTCTTCTTCTTCCTGGGAGCCGTCTTTCACTACCGGAGGCAGCGAAGCCTTTTTGGCTTTTTGTGCCTAATCTCCTATTGTCTTTTATATCAATCCTCCCATTAGTTTTGTTCCTTCTACAAGTCTGTATAACCCCGAGACTGGTTGGTTGATATATTCCTATGGGCTCATTTTCGGTTGCCCAAATAATGCCTGTCTTTTGTGATTTAACGCTTCACATTCACACAGTATGTTGTAGGCCGTTCTTCACCCTCGACGCACATTCTGCAACTTGGATCTCCATTGTATGAGCCTATCTTGTGTCGTGCCCTGTTAGCAACCCTACTGTTATGCGAAGTCTTTTCCCGCTTTGTCTGAGTAGTTCTTCCTTCGTTCTTTTGGATGGGCGCCTTATGAAGCCCTTTCCATGTCTTAATCTACCGAGGTTCTCCCAGTATTCCTTGTGTTTGTTTCGGATCCATTCCCTTGTTTGCCCTCGTGCTGTGGTTTTGGTCACTCCAAGGGCAGGTTCTGATCCAAAGTATGGTGTGGATGATCCATGTCTCGCTAGCTCATCCGCTTTTTCGTTGCCTTCTATTTCCAAATGTCCTGGTACCCACAGGAGAGTTACTCTGTTGCGTTTTCCCAGGCCCTCCAGTTCTTTTTGGCATTCCCATGTTAGCTTGGACGTCACCTTGGGGTTTACTAATGCCCCTAGTGATGCTTGGCTATCTGTTGTTATGCAGATCCGCTTGTTTTTGTAAGCCTTCCTGTTATTTTCTTTTGCACAGTGCAGTAAAGCATATATTTCTGTTTGAAATACAGAACTGTTTGTTCCTAGTGGAATGGAGAATTGTGAATTCCTCATTTCACTGTACACGCCCGCTCCAATTCCCTGCTCGGTTTTCGAACCATCCGTATACCAGATGATGTCTGCAACCGTTCCGGGGAGATCGGGTTGCTGCCACTCACTTCGAGCTGGAATTTTTACCTCGAAGTTTTTGTTGAATGAGTATTGGGGAATCATCTGGTCTGTTCTCTCGTCCAGAGTGCCGCCAACCTGACTTTTTATGTTGTTGTGTCCCAAACTAGCGTAGACACCAGTTGGTTTTTATTGCAGTCGAAAGTAGCTCATTCTTGCCTTTAACCTACTTACGTACTAAATTTCAGGTTTCTTTTTCCTCAAAAATTGCTCCATAATTTTAATAAGTCAATGAATGAGTAAGTAAATCAGTCACTCGATAGTAAAATGGACAATTTTAAAGCTTTAATATCTCAGAAACCACTTGACATAACCTTAGCTTTTTACGAGTAATTAAAATATTATGTGAATTTATATACAAAATCTCCTACTTTATGAGAAAGATAAAAAGTTAGGTAGGGGAAAACGCTGAAACCTTCTTGTAATATAATCAATAGTATGCCAGAACTTGGCCTGACGCCTTTCGGATTGATTGCCAAAACCAATCCGTTCCCAAAACAGAAAATAATAATTTTCAAATTTATTAAAACACTATCCGAATTATTTTTCTTCTAAACCCACGAAGATTTCCCATAATTGTACCGCGTACGTGGTGCCGTTTTTAGTGTTAAGCTTATTTTTTCCCAGTTTCATAATATTGTCCAATATCAAAACATGTAGATATTTCACGGCACCTACTAATCAACCAAGTTCCAGCCAACATACGCAATTTATAAATTTTATGTTTTTTATCAACCTGATCGTTTTCCCAGAAATCGGCTGAATTTAATCCCAAAATTTCGTGTACATTTTTACTATAAATATATAATATGGAGATAATATATATTATATATATATATATATATATATATATATATATATATATATATATATATATATATATATATATATATATATATATATATATATATATATATATATATATATATGTATATATACCGCGTTTTAGGCAAAAGTAAAGAGATTCGAGAAAAGCGTTGTACAGAGAATCTCTCAGCCCTCTAACATCCGAAGTTAAACTTCAGTGCTGATCGGTGCGCCTACTAATTGCCTATAATATACCCTAGACGATACACTAACTAGGTGAAAAAGGGGATTAGTACTTGTGAATTGGCCATTCCATGCCAAAAGCCAGTTGGTATTTGACGGAATTTCCTTTTCTGAAGAAGTTGGAGATAAAAAGATAATTATCGCGACGCGTTTTTCTTATCGGTCATTAAGAGGTACAGGAAAGTCCGCGGAGTACGTGATCTGCCTACGACCGTACTCAGGAACTGGGATAGTGCTCTATCGCTCCTAGGTAAAAAGCTTTCCTTCTTAAGAATCCGTTTAAAGTTTTCCGAGCCCCTACGAAATCCAGCTGGTCCATAATTGTTGGTCAGTCCGGGAAAGTAGTTTGGGATAGATCTCTAAAAACTATATAAAGAAATTCGCAAGCCTATGATAATTTCTGATTAATCAAGGTTAAGTGATTTGCTCCAGATTTCCCAGTCAAGATACGGCCCGCACGCACCGGCACCAAAGTACTTTTTCTGAAATAGACATTTTCTTTGCAAATAAGCTGATTTAGTTTTGTGCAAATTAAAAGCCGTGCTAAGTCCGAGAGCATTTTGTAAAGACTTTACCTGATTGGACTTTTTCTAGTAAATATTTTTCCAAATTTAAAATTATTAAGAAAAACTTCATTTTTCTTATTTTTGTATTTTTATAAATATTGTAAGTCTTTAATAAGACATAATAATCAGCATTTTGTTAATCTTTATTTGTAATTAGCCACTTTGAGCTAATTTTAAATGTAAAATTAATACTAGATAATAAGTGTTAATTAATTGTATTTATATCTTGATTTATTTCTTGAAAATTGAAAGCCGTTTTAAGTTTTGAATTAACCTTATTTTGTCAAACTTATAATAGTTTGAAAATAGCTGGTTTTATTCAAGATTTAAGATATTCGTTTTTAGTTTTTATTAATTATTTTGAGTTAATTACATTTTAATTGGCAACTTTGATTTTTCTTATATCTTAGACTGATCTGGGATAAAAGCCATTTATCTAGATGTATAACTTGTTTTTGACAAGCAATTGAGCTTTCAGTTTTTAACTAGTTATTAGTCATTTAAGCATTTATTAACTTTTGAGAAATTAATTTAATTAATCGAAATTAATTAAACTCAATCATTTATCACTAAAAACCACGAACTAAATAGACGTGTTAGTGTTTTAAAACTATTGTGGAAAGACACAGTGAAAATTCCGCCAAGTTTTTGTGAGTGAAAAACATTAAAGCACAAGTAGGACTTTAGCTGCTAAAAAATAGTTAAGCATTAGCAAAACTAATTTGTTAAGGCAAATTTGAGATAATTAGTTATAGGGAAATTTTTGTAAATAATAGTTTAAGTTTTTATCTTTTGTAAAGAGCTCTATAACGGACATAAGACTTTTCCCATTTTCCTTTGATCTTCTTATAAGTGCCAAATTCTAATCCCTAAATTATTTTTAATAATTTATCTTTGTTAATTTTTCAATATGGAAAATTACAATTTTTCTAGCATGCACCCTCCTACTACTGAAGCTTCTTTAGCTCATGAAATATATTTTCCATCCGGCACGAATCGCCCTCAATTTTCATCAAGTCACATTAATGGGGCGGTGAATAACTATCCTAGTTCACCGGGTGGAAGGCGGGTTTTCCCCTCATCCTACGGGATGAGGCCTCTTAGAGAGGCCAATGTGACTTTCCCTGATAATACAATGACTAATAACTCTGACATATATATGTATCCTAACTTAAGCGATTTAGCCACTAAGAGTTCTAGGTTTGAGGCCGCCACGCCGGAAGAATTCCGATCAGGGACAAACGGGAACTCGGGGAACGCGGTTCTAAAAACCCGTACCGGGCCCTCTAGACCGGGATCTGTACTTGATAAAATAAAATTCTTTGAGACCTTATCAGAGGCGTCCATAGACAGTCTAAGCGGGATAAATCCTCTTAGGCCAGGTACACCCGAGTCTAATATTAAAATCCCTCAGGATGCAAAGCTCCGGGAACCCAATCAGCACCGGCTGTATTCCGGGCAACATAGCATTCTGGATAGGGAAATTCAACCCCCACACTTCAATCGTACGAGCGCACTAGCAGACGTTACTGCACCGCCGACGGATAATAATAATAATGAAGAAACGGCTGACCGGCAACAGTCCATATTTCTATTTCTGATGTTTACAAATTATTGATCGGTGAGTAATTACTTACCGATTAGTAATTTGTAAACATCACTTCTTCCAGATGACATAATCTAACCAGTAAAATTGTAATTTAACCTGAGCGAGCAAATATATTGCATACCTTATTTTTAACTATTATTTTTTTGAATAGCTTTATCTTTAAACGAGAGTGTTGTATTGCCACCGAATGCAGTAGTCACCGATGACACAAATTATTATTAAATTTGGTTGCTACAATGGCTGTAGCACTTAGTTTTACAATTTTGTTTTATTATTTTCAAACTATTTTTAAATTAAATTCCTTTTTGGCTTATTTAAATTATTTATTTAGTTTTTTATAATATTAACTGTCACTGAATATAGACTTACTAGAGACTAAATTAAATGTAGGAGCTAACCTAAAGATACTGATGCTTGAAAAAATACCGCTAGATACTTTTTTTCTACAATGGGGGTTGTGTTATTTTACTAACACAAGGGGCGGAGCCATTTTGAATTGGAAATTTCCTTTGTCCCTTTGTATGTAAATACTATTTGAAAAGATCAGGTGTTAAAATATTAATTTGGGGTGTTTACGATCGAAGTATACAATAACCTATTTAGGGTTTTATAGTTCTAAAAGCTTTTTTAATAGTAGGGTAATAGATGGTTAGTTTAAAGGAAACATTTATTATGCAAAGGATAAGTTTAAATTACTTTACGTGTTTTTAGAAATATCTACCCTTTTATTAGGGTGTTAAAAGTCTTGGGAAATGTAAATAATGATTATAGAATATTTGAGTTCTTTGACAATAATGTGTAAATGAATACAGATAATGAAAGTAACTAATAAAAATGTGTTATCGTGATACGTAAAAACTATAAAAAACATTAATTATTATAAAAGGAAATTCCGTCTTATAATGTATTATCACATTTATAATAGAATATTATATTTGATCTTGGTTGGATCACAACAAAAGGTCAAAAAAGTATACATAAATCTATCCATAGTATCATTAAAGAATAAGAGAATATAAAGACAGAAGATATTAAATATTGATTTTCTTACAGCTTTTGTTTTTGGAAAAAGTTATTATTACTTAAAAACCTTATTTTAACAACAGTTTATTATTATTCTCGACGATAATGTCTTACAAGTTATTGGTATTATAGGTCATTTTTATAATATGTAGTAATAAACAATGCATGTGCTCGTCACACCCTAGCAAATTGTGCATGAAAGCATTTATTACCAACAAGAAAAAAGTAATAACATGCTATAGTGGAATAATTCTTATAAGCCTTCATGTACGCACTGAGTAAAAAAAACTAACAACACCCAAACAACCCATACACCCCAAAAAAACTGTTTAAGTAAAACCAGTTTTAGACAAAAATAAGTTTATGATAATAGTACAGGATCCCACTGCTCGATTCTGCAGGTATCTGTTTTTTTGATACAACCAATTTTAAATGAATGTTAAGGAAGTACCTATGCAATGGATTAGGGATAGGTTGCCTATAAAAAATTAGCCGCAATTATATGTAATTAATTTTAGTATGATTAATTCGCTAACGTAACTTGCAACTATATGTTTTTCATGAATTTTATGACATTTGAAAGATAATAATGTCACAAATTGAAAAAGAAATGGTTGCCAGCTCTCAGTCAGCCGCAGCGTTAAGGTGCATTTCCACCGGAATCGGCAAAGCCGATCGGGGCCGATCTGCAAAGCCGATCTGCAAAGCCTATCACCCTCTTTACTGTTTCCACCAAATTGACATTATTTAGCCATTCGACATCAAAATGTTCGATGACGATGCGATTCTTGCCTCTGCAGCATTCATAATTATTGCATCTCAAAAAAAGCGTCGTCGACGACCAAGATTTTGGGGTAGACCAAGTGTTCAAAGCAGAAAAAATACAGTGCAAGTGATTTATACAACGACTTGATACTTGACGATACAAATGTGTTAAATTTAGAATACGTAATTTAGAATCGTATATATACGAAGTAACGGTGGTTTCAAAAACTTTTTTCGAATGTCTAGCAGTGCCTTATAATCTTATCTGCATTCAACTCCTGAGCAATTTCCATGAAGGCGTCATGTCTCTTATTTTTATCTTTGTAATATGGGTTTTTGGAATCCCACAGTACATTTCGAGAACGATAGAGCTCTATCAAGCCCAAACCTTGTTCGTTACTCCAGTTCATTATTCGAAAATTACCTATTTTCGCAGCGCAGTACATACATCCGTGACTTCCGCCAAAGAACTGGAAAGTAATAATTTGACAACGCACCAAAATCTCTTTGCCGATCGGCTTCGCGTTTCCACCACTTCTATTCGGCTCGGCTTCCTTTGATCCGGACCGACTTTTGGTGGTTCGCCGTTCGGCAAGCCGATCGCCTTTTTATGACGATCGGCAACACGTTTCCACCAAGGAAGTTTAAAGGTGTATGGAAGCCCAATACTGTAGAACAAAATTGTCCAGGCGTGCAGGGCAGCGGGAATCGGGGGATCGGCCCCGCGGAGTTTGCGCAATAAATAGTAGGTCAGAGCCGGACTTCCATAATTCTTTGTTACTATCTATAAAGTTGACATCATCATATGTCAAATTCAAGCATTTACTGTTTTTTTTTTTATTTTTTGCACAAAATTGTTGGTTATCAAACGATACTACCATAGAATATTTAAAATTATTGTGTAATATTGGATTTTATATCATCTGATATAATATGGATAGAATAGATGGCGCCACTTTAGAGCCTTCTATTTAAATGGTCGATATTTTCGGGAGTTTTGTATTTTTACCAAAAATCTTAGTAAATAAATTAAAACACGATTTTTTAAAAATAAATTTCAAACATTGTATGATAGTTTCATGTACTAATCACCAATTTTGTGATAAAAAAAGGACAAGATAGTGTAAATGAGTTTAATCTTATCCTAAGATTGTGGTTGTACATTAAAAAGTGAAAATTTTTATAACTGCTTTTTTGTCATATACTTTTTACTAATAACAAACATTCATGAGACAGAATAACAGTGGTTAATTATGTTTAGTAATCTTTGGTACCTAGGTATCCATTGTAACAGTAACCGTTAAATATTATGTGTCTACAGTATGTCGAGCTTAAAAAGTTGATAATGTAAGTTTAAGAAACCAAAAATCTAATTTCTTTTTAAACAAATACAGAAAAAGCAAAAAGGAACTTTAACATAAAATTGTGCTTTTTTTCATTCAATTAGAGGGACCTGTATATATTAAAATTTGCCTGGTCTGCCCAGTAATTAATAATTTTGATCCTTTAAAAGAATGTACCAAATTATTTAATGAAATAAAAGTACCTAAATGTAAACCTTATTTCTTTTTAATAATCCACAGAAATACACAAACATTGTGGAAATCATCTAAAAGATAGTTAAGATTGCCTTACTTTTCTCACTGCTATTTCCTATGAAATTTTCATTTTCTGTAATTTATAATTGATATATTATTATTTATTCGGTTACCTAACCTAAAATATAAGAAATACTTACCTAAAGTAAAAAATGCCGGGTATGTAACCCTTAGATTTGCAAGACAAAATCATACAACCTCTAGTCATTTTGTTACGATATTATAAGTAACAAACAATAAACACAAAATTATAGTCACAATTTAATAAACACTAATCACTAAAATAAGAAGGTTTTTATCAATCCAAAAAACTTCTGCAACCACAAAATATAATCACACAAAGCAAAACAATCGAAACTAATACGGCTCTCATAAAAGTATAATGTGTTGCCTAACTACACACTGATTTATCAGTGTGTAAGTAGGCAACACATTAAATTATTTCGTGGAATTTTGTTGTTGCGCAAAATCGGCGGGGCCACCTCTGACAGTTATTTTCATACTGGGCTGGACATTTTTTGATCGAATGGGCCATAGCATTGGGCTTCCATACACCTTTAAACTTCCTTGGTTTCCACAGATTCGGCTTTGCGGATCGGCTCTGCCGATTTCGGTGGAAACGCGCCTTTAGGGTTGCCAGCTGTAAACAGGTATATCAGTGTTAATTGTTTACACTTACCTGTTTTTTTTAATTTTTAATACAAAATTTAAGTTTTATATATACTAATAACAAAAGTCCATGGTGGCCAGTTGGAAAATGGCCGCAAACAACTTATCCTTAATACATACCGTGATTTCAATGAACGATTCTCGCTCCAGGTAAGTGGAAGCGCAAGAGAGAAGATGCCCATGGCCGATTTTATTAAAATTTTGTATACAGGGGTTTTTGGGGCGCTTATCACGAACCTGAAGTCATGTTTTGTCGGACTCTGCTAGTTTTTGAGTTATAACGCCCCACTCGAACCTAACCTCACATCTGCACAAATTCCTAAAATTCCGCCTTAAAACTGGTTACACCCAAAATGGAAGATTTTATATATACTTATTATTTTATACGATAAATTTAATTTTACCTTAGTTTAACAATTATTTTTAATAAAAAAAGCACAACAAGCGCATCCAAAAAAAATAATATTTTTACTTTTATAAATGTCAACAAAATTGTCTAGGTATTTTAGACAATTTTATGTTGGTACACCAGTGACCCGCGAAACAACTGTATGAGCTTAATTTTTAAATTTAAATCGCGAAAAATAAAAATAATTCAAATTTATAAAGTAGGCCATTTAATTTTTCGGTCCGCTAATTAACGTCTAAAATCTCTAGACAATTTTGTTGACATTTATAAAGGAAAATAATATTTGGAAGTGCTGTGCTTTTATTAAAAATATTTAAATGAAGGTAAATTAAATTTATCTTATAAAATAATAAGTGTATTCGATAAAATCTTCCATTTGGTAATCAGTTTTAAGAGGAGGAATTTTAGGAAAGTTTGCTGGTTAGGTTCGAATGGGGCTTATAACAAAACTAGGATACAAAATTTGACTTCAGATTCATGATCAACGCCCCAAAAATTCCGGTATACAAAATTTCAATAAAATAGACCGTGGGCCCGTAAATAAAATATTACATAAGAATTATGGCAAATGGAAAATTAACTTACTAAAGTTATAATAATAATAATATAATATATATAATATATATATATATATATATATATATATATATAATATTATATATAATATATATATATATATATATATACATAAAAATATATAAAATAATATATATATATATATTATATATATATATATAAATTAATATATAAGATCCAGGATCCCCGTTGACGAATTATTAAAGGGATCCCGGACTTTTTTGAAAAACTGTATAGAATACTTAGTGTTTGTGTTTAGTTACATGGGAATCGAGTTACATATTCATTCAGAAATCAAGAATTTAAAATTCAAACGATTAAAAAAATATAATAATTATATAATTCGAATTATCAATTAATTCAATTATTAAAACCATTCATAATTCAATAATTCGATTCTTAAATTAATCCGATTATGCCCATCACTAGTATACTATACGTAAACTGTCGTTATGGTATAAGGGTCACAGCTGCCATGTTTTTTCCTTGTTTACAGCACATAACAATGCGTGCATCTTCTCTCTTGCGCTTTCACTTACCTGGAGCGAGAATCGTTCATTGAAATCATGGCAACCTCGGTTTGCGGCCATTTTCCAACTGGCAACCATGGATTTTTGTAATTAGTATATATAAAACTTTAATTTTGTATTAAAAATTAAAAACAGGTAAGTATAAACAATAGTGTATTTTTACTCAATTGATATTGAGAATGTTGTGTGTAAGAATTAAAAGTATAAACACAATTAAGCAAAACCTGCTAAATAATACGGAAAAATACAAACCCCTGACTTTTCTATTTAATGTTTAATTATTATTGTAATTTAAATAGCCCGCCACTCCCCTAACCAATCAAATTCAACATGGATGCCAAGTCTGTTTAGGAAACGCCAACTTTGTAGATGTTGCGCATATCGATATTTGATGACAGGCGTATCGAATAACAAAAAGCTGACAACAAAGCAGAAATTCCACCAATAGAAAATTTAGGGCCGTGACATCACGGGCCTACAAAATTTAAACCTAAAATTGATTTTTAAGGCGTTTCCGGAGGCCAAAAAAATCGTGAAAAAATATTTTTGGCTTTTATTTTCATGTGGCTTTGCAATAAGCTAATAAAAAAAATCATGAAAAATGGCTATTAACACTGATATACCTGTTTACAGCTGGCAACTCTAACGCTGCGGCTGACTGAGAGCTGGTAACCATTTCTTTTTCAATTTGTGACATTATTATCTTTCAAATGTCGTAAAATTCATTAAAAAACATATATATGCAAGTTATGTTAGCGAATTAATCATACTAAAATTAATTACAGATAATTGCGACTAATTTTTTATAGGCAACCTATCCCTAATACATTGCATACTTCCTTAACATTCATTTAAAATTAGTTGTATCAAAAAAACAGATTCCTGCAGAATCGAGCAGTGGGATCTTAAACTATCAATATGACAAAAATTTTCTTAGCACACTTTTGTTAGTTTTCATAACACTTAAAATCATGACGGTCAAAATATTCTTTAGAAAAACCTAATATGAAACAAAAATAGAATCCTTCATTTTTTTGATATTCCTATAAAATTAAAATAAATAAAATTTATAATTACCTCGAAATACATTTAGCATACTTATAAAGGTATGTACACACCGAAAAAACAAACAAGAACAAACATTCGTTCTGTTTCACCTTGTTTGTATGTGTTCTTTGTTTATTGTTCGCGTTATTTTGTCTACATAGCGCATTCAAAGATTTGTTCACTCTCGTTTGACCAGTTGGAAAAGTTATGGATGACGACGAACAAAATTTATTTCTCTTTAGGTGTGTACACACCGAAAAAACAAGCAAAACAAACATTCGTTCTTGTTCACTTTCTTTGTATGTGTTTTTGGTTTATTGTTCGCTTTTTCTGTCTACATAGCGCAACCAAATGTTTGTTTACTCTTGTTCGACTAGTTGGAATAGTTATGGATGACCATAAAAACAAAAATTCTCCTTGATGTACCGACGTCCACTGGAACATGTGCGAACAAGAACAAACAAACGTTTGTTCGCCGTTTTAACTGTCTACACTGAAGGAAAACGTTTGTTCGCTGATGTTTGTTCTTGTATGTTTTCCGGTGTGTACATACCTTTTGATGTACTCGAACATGTATAAACAAGAACAAACAAATGTTTGTTCGCGTTTTTACTGTCTACACCAAAGAAAAACGTTTGTTCGGTGATGTTTGTTCGTGTATGTTTTTTTGGTGTGTACATATCTTAACATATTACTTAATTTTATATTTAATTTTTTTTCTAAACAAGCAAATAAAATATAAGATAATATTCTTGTTGCGCAGGGGAAACATAGCAATAAAAGTCCTATTTATTTTTTACCATAGAGTATATTTTTTTAATACATACATTATACATTAACTTTAATAAAGAATAATAATTTTTTAACAGCGTTCGCAAAGCAGTACTTTTCCGCAGTGATTGCGAAAAAAAAACTTGTCTAAAATCGTATAGGTAAACAAGATTTATTTATATTTTAGTAGTTGTAGATTATTTTATGCAACATACGAAGCCGTTGCCAGTTTCGGTTTATTCCCTTTTGTCCAAGTTTCGTTGTTATTTTTAATATTACAATTAAAACAAAAGAAAACAATTTTTTTAATTAACCCGTGTAATAATAATGAGTAAATATAATATGTCAAGCAACAATTTTGGCAGTCATTTGTTGATTTTGACGAATAATATTAGATTTTTTCTTCATGCAACAATATAATTTGTTTTATTTTTGTTGTTT
This sequence comes from Listronotus oregonensis, assembly GCA_019359885.1. Classification (NCBI taxonomy): domain Eukaryota; kingdom Metazoa; phylum Arthropoda; class Insecta; order Coleoptera; family Curculionidae; genus Listronotus; species Listronotus oregonensis. The sequence continues at coordinate 16,965 of JAHBCN010005739.1, read as the reverse complement.
TCTAAGGCTCGTATAAAAATATTGTTCCTAAGGCATGCGCAAAATCATTTTTTCGCACCTGACTGCTTTCCTCCTGAACTCCGCGTGGTGTTGTTCGTTCAGCGGCAGTCGCGTGCAGAAAAACTTTTCGCACGTTTTAGGAAAATAACTTTTTCATCCTTATAGTAGTAATTTACAATTTTTAACGTTAACTGTATTTTTTTATTTTGGTAAAACTTCAAGTCGTCATAACTTTAAAATAAAATGGTGCATCTTAGTTTTTTATAGCAAGTAAGAATAGTTTTGCTAGTAGTAACAAAAGTATTACGCATAGCTTTTCTCTGTTGCTATAAAAAATACATATTAAAAATTAAAAATGCGTAAATGAAGTAAAAATAGGCAACTTGTTATCTTACTGGATTTAAAATATAACTTTTGCTTAGCCGGAAGCGCCACAAGTCAATAGTTTTGGTGGAACCTTGTATATTTTCATAAGTAGTCTCATAGTTCCTTTTTTAACAATAAATTACCAAATGACATTCATTTTTAAAATGACGGCATAAAAAGCAATATTTGAACTAACAGTAATTGTCGCTATCGCTGAAAAACCCTGGCTTTTTCGCTTGTCTTTTTTTTTAATAATAGTATTTTTTTGAACACTTGTAAAGTTATAGATCTGTCAATTTATTTGTATTTTTAGAGTTTTTCAAAGTTGACGTGTCATCACTGTTTTTTTTAAGAAAAAAACATCTACAGTAATAAAATTCCTATTTTTGGAAGGGATCGCACCAAAACAAATTTATGGGTTATTGTTAAAACATATTAGGTGCTTCTACCTTTTTTAGACCGGTATAAAGATAAATTGATTAAAAAAAACCTTGAAGACGACCAATGTAGAGGATGTTCAAAAAGTAAATCAAGGCAAAAATAAAGAATATGGATTTGGAAGACCGTTTATTAGCCTAGAGGGATTTAAAAAAAGCCTTAGGCAATGTGAGAAATACTTTGGCTAAAAGTTAAGGGATTAGAAAGGAGTGTGAACAAACAAATTATTTTTACTGAGTGTTCGGATTTCTACGTCACTTTGGATATAAAGAAGAAGTATCAAGGATTTTGGAAATGTTTAAATAAAAAATCGTATCTTGACAATCTTATATGATTTAAAGTTATGACAAATTGAATATCAAACAAAAAAATTTTGGATATTAAGCATTAATTTATAAGCAGGTTTTCAAGCTTTAGAAACATTTATCGGAAAAATTGTAGTTAATTAAATTACCTTTAATATATTCTAAGTGAAAAATTCAAAGTGAAAGCAGCTACATCATCCAGGTGCTTATTACAAGTGTTTCTTGTGGCATTTTGTTAATGACACTGGATTTTAAAGCATTTTTTCTACTAGCGTGTGGAAAGCAGCACTTTTCCGCACGCAATTTAGTTTGGAAAGTGTCACTTTTCCGCACTGGTGCGGAAAAGTAAACCCTTGCAAATTTCCCACTTAAACAGGTACTTAAAATGTTTTTAATTCTGAAGTTTGACTTAGTATAATTCTATTATTGGCATAGTATTCTTTTATTTGTACAAATTAGGTGTAAAATCAACGAAATATTCACTAAAAATTAATATTGTTTTAAAAACATTGTTTCAAACATCCTGGTATATATTAAACTTGCTTGTCAGATTTTTAGTTTTGACAGGTGCCGGTGTACATATTATAAAAGATCAAAGTCATTAAAAGTCATCGATAATTAAAAGTGTCTTTAGTACATTCTGATCAGTGATCAGTATCGTCGATTTTGAATAAAAAATGTTTCCCATGGAGTCTTCTGACAAGGAATTACCTGAATCCATTCTCAAAGCAGCCGAAATAGCAAATTTGGATTTGTTGCCGTCCAAGTCGAGGCACAGGTACGAGAAAGAATATACTGCATTTACAAGCTGGTGTGGCAAGAAAAAAATCAAAAGTATGAAAGAAGTTTATATGGCATATTTCGCGGAACTTGCTAAAACATGTAAACCCAATACCTTATGGTCAAGGTATTCCATGTTAAAAAGTGTCATTAAGACCGAAAAACATGGATTTAAGCAAATATTTTAAAGTTACATCATTATTGAAGAAGCGAAATGTGGGATTTAGACCCAAGAAGGCCAAAGTTTTCTCGAAAGATGAAATAGCAAAATTTATTAATGATGCTCCAAATGATGTCTATCTAGCGATGAAGGTAGCTACAATTTTCGGACTAGCTGGTGCGTGTCGTCGAGAAGAATTGATGAAAATTAGCATTGATGATATTGACGATAAGGGGAATCTCTTATTTGTAAATATTCCAGACTCCAAAAACCATTCTAGCCGAAGTTTTGTCATTTCCGAGGAAATTGAAAATGGAAAATATCTAGCTTTGTATAGAAAGTATTCCAGTTTACGAAAGCCCGAAACACCACACAGAAGATTTTTTGTTAGTTACAAAAAATTGGCTTGTACTGTCCAGTACATAGGAATAAATACTTTTGGCCAGATGCCCTCTGAAATAGCTGCCTATTTACATCTTCCAAACCCAGAACTTTACACGGGACATAGCTTTCGCCGTTCCTCAGCTACAATGTAAGCTAATTCTGGTGAAGGCATAACGAATATTAAAAGACTTGAAGGTTGGAAGTCATCATCTGTTGCAGAAGGCTACCTAGAAAGCTCTACAAGTTTCAAGAAGGACTTATCAAACAAAATATTATCCCAAAATTCATCTACCTTTGAACACAGCAAAACGCACTCAATGCCCATTGTACCGTCTTCTAGCAAGCAACAATGTGTCTCTGTTACCTGTAACGACGACCGGTTCAATTGCACCTCAACGGCAATCTCCAACTCCGCAACTTACCCACAAAAACTTGCCTCTGCGATTCATTTGCAAAATGCTACCAACTGTTCTTTTACGATTAATGTTGTGAATAATAATAAGTAGTAATGGTAAAAATAAATATTATCTAATGGTTGTTCTAGTTTGACTTTTCCACACACTCGTAGAAAAATGTTGTACCTAACACGTACGGAAAGTGTCTTTTCACTGACGCTTACCCGAACTCCGCTTCGCGTCGTTCGTGTAACTGCCGTCGTGCGGAAAAGTATCACTTTCCGCACTTGTTAGGTAAATAACTATTTTATTATTATTACTGCCTTTAAAAAGTTCGGCACACTTCTAGATAATAAAAAGATTAAATTGGATTATCCTCAGCACCCGACCATCTTTTAAACAGCCAGATGTTACAAATTATTCGCACAGTTAAAAAATATAATAATTCCATGAGCGATAACATGGAAAATCCTGTAAAGAGTCCAAGAAGTCCTCCAAAGTTGGAAACAAAATCCGTTGGTCCATAAATCTCGTGTCTTGTGGAACTTAGAAATTGTGGTCTATTGAAGTAAATTACCAGTTTCGATTTTGACATTATTGGACTGCAAAATTAAAAAAAAATATGTTTAGTTCTCGTTCGTGATAATAAAAACCTAATAGTACATTAAATGAAGCATATTGGCTTGAAATTTTTTCGTTCTACATGGATTTACCTGAAATTTTTACAGAAGGTAGGGAATAGCCCAAGGATCAAATTCTATATCATGCCGAGGGGCGGTTTTATCCTGGGAGTGGTTGCCACCACATCTTAGGGGTGAAATTTTTTTATTACATTTTAACTACAGAAATCGATGAAAAAAGTTATTCTACGTAAAAAATATTTTATATTTTTTTTCGTAAAACTAATATATTTCGAGTTATTCGGGATTAAAAAAGCAGTTTTTCAACAAAAAAATCTACGTTTTTAACGCACTTTATCAAAAGAAAAACGTGTAGCTTATAATTTTTTTAAATGATTTTTTACAAACAATAGCTACGGCTTGTTAATGGTTAGCTTTGGTTCGTAAATGCTAAATTTGAAATATTACAAGTTAAATAGCGGGAAAGCTTTGCATTTTTCGAGGAAAACTTATAAGGTCTTTTTTAAAGTATATAATAAGACCTTTCTTTAAAAAAAAGTCTTTAGTATGAAAATTAAGCGAGTAATGATAAAAATAAGGTCGGTCCCTACTTTTTTCTATGAAAAAATTAGTGAAAACAACCCCCTAATTACCCTCCCCTAATTAAAATTAATCTTTGCCCCTTTGCGATTCTTTTTATATATGTATTTTACATTTGCTTTTCTACTCAATATCTTCTGAAATATGTAAACAAATTACCCGAACAATTCAACTAGGCATTGAGACCTCTATTCCCCATACCAAAAAGAACCCCATAAGTTTAAATCACAAACCGTGGTTTTCTAAATCCTGTGACAAAGCCAGACTTTTAAAAATTCAAGTCTACAAAAAGTTTCTCCAAAACCCTAATCCCGAAAATCGAAAGGCTAGTATCGAAGCAAGAAATCAATATAATCAAACTATTTCAAAAGCCAAAGACCGTTTTAACAATCGGATAAAAGATAAAGTCCTTTCTTGCTCGAATGGTAGTAAATCTTTCTGGTCCTTTGCCAAAAACATATCTAAGTCAAAACTTTTGCACAAATTCTTTTCCACCCCTAATCTCCGAAGATGAAATTGTTTGTACCCTAAGGGAAAAGCCGACCTTTTTGCCAGACAATTTGCTGCAAATTCTATTCTTAATCCTCCCGCAATTTAATCTTTCTCGTCCAACAGTCCAAGTGTCCCTTTTCCTCATAAAATGTCCCTTATGATTTTTAAGGTCAAACAGATTAAGCGTATTCTTGCTTCTCTTAATACTAAAAATCTTCTGGGCTGAACATACAGAATCGTCTTAAAATGTGCTCCGGGCTTGCACTAATTCTATCCTTCTTCGAATCTATTACGACACGGGCATTTTTCCGGAGAGCTGGAAAGCTGCACGTGTGCAAGCTTTCCCCAAGAAAGGATGCAAGACTCTTCCCGTTAATCTTCCTCTTCCAACAGTTGTCCCTGTTTCTCATAAAATGTCCGTTATAATTTTTAAGGTCAAACAGATGAAGCGTATTCTTGCTTCTCTTAATACTAAAAAATCGTCTGGGCTGGATGACATACCAGCAATCGTCTTTAAAAATGTGCTCCCGAGCTTGCACTAATCCTAACTCGCCTCTTTCGAATCTATTACGACACGGGCATTTTTCCGGAGAGCTGGAAAGCTGCACGTGTGCAAGCTTTCCCCAAGAAAGGATGCAAGACTCTTCCTTCTAACCAAACCACCTATAAAAAAATTATTAGTTTCCAAATCTTAAAGTATCTGAAAAAATACAAGATCTTACATGACAGACATGATGGATTCCGTCACAGAAGATCCACAGCTGATCTTCTTTCCTTTGTCTCACACAACTGAAATAAGTCCCTTGAATTTTTTGGTGAATCCCAGATCGACATATCCAAAGCTTTCGATTAGGTTTGGCATGATGGGCTTTTTAACAAACTTGCTTCTTACGGTCATCCACCTAAACCTTGCTCTTGGCTTTCCAGTTTTCCTTCTAATCGACGTATATAACTTATTCTAGATGGTCATTTTTCCAGCTTCCACCAAATTAATGCTGGGATGCCCCATAGCTCAGTACTGGCAACCACCCTGTTTTCTCTTCACATTAACGATGTTCTTTTTTCCATAATCAATCACATTCATAGTTTTGCTGACGATAGTACCCTCCACTCAAACATTCAATTTCTCAAGCCAGTCAATAAGCCCGACTTGGAAATCAAGCGTAGGTCAATGCGGATGTCTCTCTCTCAAGACCTCAAACTTATCTTGGATTGGGGCGCCAAAAATCTTGTTCAGTTTAATAGGCGCCCATAGACGAAGCAACCTAGTCGGCCGACGGTGTCGACCGACGAGATCTGCCATACTAGATCCGCCGACCTTGTCTGTGAACGATCTGATTTGTCATGTCCACAGACGAACATACTTAGTCAGCCATTTGTCAAACGATCGGTTCCTGAACCTACGCTGTCTTTTAATTAGTTGGCAGATATTTTATATTTTGACATACTGGGTAGTATGACTTAGTATTTTAAGCTGGTCTAAAATACCTCTTTAGTCGGTGAACTGTGAAAGGTATAAAATGGAGAAAAAATTGCTCTAATGGGTTAAGACATGACTTTTAGAACGAGGAAAATATGGTGCTATACCTTTAGTATGTGAATTGAGACAATATTTTTTTAATTCATATGCTTCCCTTTTTAAATTATTATTTATATAGGTAGGTAGATAGGTAGATAGGTTTAAAGTGAGTGGGTATAACACCCTTCCACCGCGACCTATCGGTCTATTGTGGCTCACACCTTTTTATATTTTTCCCACCAGGTCCAGTTCTTAATAAATCTGATGATCCTGTTGGGAAAGATTTTTTACCTCCCCCGGCAACAAGGTGTCATTGCCGAGGATTGCGAATCTTAGTCGTGCCATTGCTGGGCACGAACATAGTATGTGTTCTGCCCATTCATCCCCCTCCATGCACATGTGGAATTCGGTGTCTTCCGCTAGGCCGATCTTGTGCATGTGGTATTTTAATCTGCAGTGTCCCGTGTACAGTCCCACTAGAGTTTTAAGGTGTATCCTTGATTGCTCCAGTAGTTTGACTACATTGTTGGTTCGGTGGGCTTATGAAGGCCTTCGAGTGTCTGAGACCCGGAAGTCCATGCCAGTACCGAAGATTTTCTCTTTGTGTCCAAGCTGATATAAACTGCTTGGCCGTTCCATAAGATATACCGATGACCGGTTCAGGCCCTGTGAATTTTGTCTCCGCCCCCCTTTTGGCAAGGAGGTCTGCGGATTCATTACCCTCTAGGCCGGTGTGTCCATGTATCCACAGTAGTGTAACCTTATTGTTTTGACTCAGTTTGGTCAGCGCATCCTTGCAATTCCAGACGGTTTTCAAATTGCACCGGCTGGATTCAAGAGCCTTAGGAGCTGCTTGACTATCGGAGAATATTTTAATTGTCTTACGTGTGCACTGCCGATCAACCAGTGATCTAGCACATCTCAATAGCAAATACCTTCGCTTGAAATATGGTTGCGAGAGTGCCCGGGCTAAAAGAAAACTCTGCCCTCGGCCTCTGTCCATATATTCCAGCTCCAACACCATCCTTGGTTTTGGAGCCATCGGTGTACCAACAGATGTCAGCCCGGAGCAGGTCGGTCGTTTTTCGGCTCCAGTCCTTCCTTTGTGGGTAGACTACACTGTAGGGCCGGCTGTAATTGGTTGCTGTAGGCATTATGTCTAAGGGCATTCCCAGTATGTCACAGGCCAGGACATTCCTGAGGAGACTGGTGCTTTAATTTTTTACAAACATGGTCGTTCCTTATACAACTCTATAAACTGTTAATATTTCTTTTGTCCACTCCATTTTTCCAAAATTTTATCCCAGATAAAACGACGAACTTAACGACTAGGTCCTTACGTCAGTTGTAAGTACAAATTTGACGTGTGGCGACCTGTTCCTTTACCGACGAAGTATTTCACCCACCCACCCGGTCTGTCGTTCGGCACTAACGTGCATTCCCAATATGCAAAATTAGACAGACATTATCTGCCGCATATCAGGTCGCGCAAAATATCGCTTTGTGTGTACCTATTAGGCGTCCATAGACAAAGCAACCTAGTCGGCTGACGGTGTCGACCGACGAGATCTGCCATACTAAATCCGCCGAGCTTGTCTGTGACGATCTGATTTGTCATGTCCACAGATGAACATACTTAGTCCGCAATTTGTCAAACGATCGGTTCCTGAACCTACGCTGTCTTTTAATTAGTTGGCAGATATTTTATATTTTGACATACTGGGTAGTATGACTTAGTATTTTAAGCTGGTCTAAAATACCTCTTTAGTCGGTGAACTGTGCAAGGTATAGAATGGAGAAAAAATTGCTCTAATGGGTTAATGCATTTTAAAAATTAGTCAAAAGGATGATAGAAAAAAAAAGGAAAAAATGGGTTAAGACATGACTTTCAGAACGAGGAAAATATGGTGCTATACCTTTAGTATGTGAATTGAGACAAAATGGACAAGATTTTTTAAATTCATATGCTTCCCTTTTTAAATTATTATTTATATAATCTGGATCTTTAATTTTTCACAAACATGGTCGTTTCTTATACAACTCTATAAACTATTAATATTTCTTTTGTCCACTCCATTACACCGCAAAATTTTATTCCCGATAAGACGACGGGCTTAACGACTAGGTCCTTACGTCAGTTGTAAGTACAAATTTGACGTGGGCGACCTGTTCCTTTACCGACGAAGTATTTCACCCACCGGGTCTGTTGTTCGGCACTAACGTGCATTTCAAATATGCAAAATTAGACAGACATTATCTGCCGCATACCAGGTCGAGCAAAATATCGCTTTGTGTGTGGGTACCTAATGCCTCCAAAACACAGTCCTGTTCGCTGTCGCGAAAAAAGTCTCCCAGAGCTCATCCGTTACATATGAGCGGCCAAGTTCTGCAGAACAAAGAGTCGTTTAATCTTGTTGGCGTTACTTTTAAGAATAACCTCAACTGGCACAAACACATTACATCCATAGCCTCGGTAGTTTCAAAAAAGCTTGGATTGCTCTTTCCAGCCATAAAGTATTTTTCTTGTTCCAATCTGTATACTCTGTATGTATCCCAAATCAGACGCCCTTTAAAATATTGATCTCATGTCTGGAGAATGGCGTCTTCTACAACACTTAACATTCTGGATTTCATTCAAAGAAGAGCTGTTCGTCCTATTAATAATCCCACGCTTACAGAGAGGCTTCCTCTCTATTGCCCACCGTCGAGCTGTGGGGGATCTGTCGCTCTTCTATAGGTATTTTCACGGCATATGCTCAGAGGAGTTTGCCAGTATCATTCCTTCTCTGGCAGCTCCCAAAAGAGCAACACGTAGTGCAAATTTTATGCACCATTTTACAGTTTAGTTAGAGTGACCCTGAACTTCCCGCTTTTTTCGTTCCTTTATTCCCAGAGTGTCCAGACTATGAAACCTGCTACCCGCAGAAGTTTTTCCTTTTCCTTCCAGTCTCCAAATATTTAAGTCCCGTAGACTGTCCAAAGATAAAAAAAAATTATCAGTACATCCTAGAAGTTTGACCAATTTAAAATGCCCAATTTTAGAAAAATTAGAGCTTAAAATGAAAAATGATTTTTCGCAATTTCGTAATAAAAGCCCTTTTTTCAAAATAACTCCAAAAATACCAGAGATATAAAAAAATTGCTGGAGTACAGAATTGTAGCTTTTTTGATTACAAAGATTTTCCTTTGCATAGATTTTTTGTACAATAAAAATTTGGCGAGATATGGCCGTTTAAAGCCTCTATTTACGAGCGAGCACCACCTTATTCGAGTCCTTTTAACGTACCCCATTTCAGAGCTAAGGAATTTTAAGGGATTTCATTTACATAGCTTTGTAGCTCTTGCAAAACTCTATAAAATCATTTCTGAAAAAACTTTTTATTATTAAAAATAAAGAAGCCCACTTCGGATCATAATAATCTGCTGTAATTTTACTTTTTTTCCTATTTATATCTATTAAAATTGCAATGTTGTAGGGGGTGGTTTTAAGGATTGAAAGTTTGCAAAATAATGAAATTGGTTGTATTTCAGGCAGTAACATGTTTAATTTATAGCTTTGTCAAGCTATTAATTTTTTTTGCGGTAAATCTTTTTTTTATTTTAAGCTCTAACAAGGGTTGATTTTTAAGGGTTAAAATATTTTATTCCAAAGCATAAAACAAGCATTATTTCACTTATTCAAACCAAATTTTACCCATCTTAAGGTTTAAAATGTTATGTTATAAGTTTTGACAATTAGGGATAGTTTTCACCCTTAAAAAACAAACAGCGCCCATCGGCATGATATAGAATTAAAAGTAAGGAATTAGATGAGCCTAATTTCAAATTTTCATGCAAATCGATGAAGGACGAAAAAATTGCAAGGTTTTGCCATATTTGAGCTTTATTTCCTTGACAATAATGCATTGCGTATATTATAGATTTTTATTACATCAGTAACTCCCAAATCACTGTGACTACTGTATTTTTTTGGCAACATTATGATTAGTTCTAGTTAGTTTCCCCCTTTTATCATAATTTCGTTATCGTTTTACATAAAGCTATGTAAGTATATATATGTTTTTTAATAACGTGTAAAAATTAAGAAATATCGCCCATTTTAAAATTGACTGACTTATTCATTCATTGACTCGCCAATATTAAAGGGTACTTGCAGAGAAAATAGAAACTTGAAATATGGTATAAAAGTAGGTCTTAAGATACAAGTCTAGGAAGAATTTAAAAAATTGTACATGCTGACTTCAAATCCCCAGAAAGAGGGGCAATAATATCGTATTTTTAGGGGATATTTTAGAAGTTTGTAATCTAATTGAACCTGAGTTTCTGGGGTCATAATTATTTTAGAATTTGAAATGCCGGCAGGATTAAAATCGAGTTTCTGGGGTCATAATTATTTTGGATTTTGAAATGCAGGCAGGATTAAACCCGAGTTTCTGGGGTCATAATTATTTTAGAATTTGAAATGCAGGCAGGATTAAACCCGAGTTTCTGGGGTCATAATTATTTTAGAATTTGAAATGCAGGCAGGATTAAACCCGAGTTTCTGGGGTCATAATTATTTTAGAATTTGAAATGCAGGCAGAATTAAACCCGAGTTTCTGGGGTCATAATTATTTTAGAATTTGAAATGCAGGCAGGATTAAACCCGAGTTTCTGGGGTCATAATTATTTTAGAATTTGAAATGCAGGCAGGATTAAACCGAGTTTCTGGGGTCATAATTATTTTAGAATTTGAAATGCAGGCAGGATTAAACCCGAGTTTCTGGGGTCATAATTATTTTAGAATTTGAAATGCAGGCAGGATTAAACCCGAGTTTCTGGGGTCATAATTATTTTAGAATTTGAAATGCAGGCACGATTAAACCCGAGTTTCTGGGGTCATAATTATTTTAGAATTTGAAATGCAGGCAGGATTAAACCCGAGTTTCTGGGGTCATAATTATTTTAGAATTTGAAATGCAGGCAGGATTAAACCGAGTTTCTGGGGTCATAATTATTTTAGAATTTGAAATGCAGGCAGATTAAACCGAGTTTCTGGGGTCATAATTATTTTAGAATTTGAAATGCAGGCAGGATTAAACCTAAGTTTCTGGGGTCATAATTATTTTAGAATTTGAAATGCAGGCAGGATTAAACCCGAGTTTCTGGGGTCATAATTATTTTAGAATTTGAAATGCAGGCAGGATTAAAACCGAGTTTCTGGGGTCATAATTATTTTAGAATTTGAAATGCAGGCAGGATTAAACCCGAGTTTCTGGGGTCATAATTATTTTAGAATTTGAAATGCAGGCAGGATTAAACCGAGTTTCTGGGGTCATAATTATTTTAGAATTTGAAATGCAGGCAGGATTAAACCGAGTTTCTGGGGTCATAATTATTTTAGAATTTGAAATGCAGGCAGGATTAAACCCGAGTTTCTGGGGTCATAATTATTTTAGAATTTGAAATGCAGGCAGATTAAACCGAGTTTCTGGGGTCATAATTATTTTAGAATTTGAAATGCAGGCAGGATTAAACCCGAGTTTCTGGGGTCATAATTATTTTAGAATTTGAAATGCAGGCAGGATTAAACCCGAGTTTCTGGGGTCATAATTATTTTAGAATTTGAAATGCAGGCAGGATTAAAACCGAGTTTCTGGGGTCATAATTATTTTAGAATTTGAAATGCAGGCAGGATTAAACCGAGTTTCTGGGGTCATAATTATTTTAGAATTTGAAATGCAGGCAGGATTAAACCCGAGTTTCTGGGGTCATAATTATTTTGAATTTGAAATGCAGCAGGATTAAACCGAGTTTCGGGGTCATAATTATTTAGAATTTGAAATGCAGGCAGGATTAAACCCGAGTTTCTGGGGTCATAATTATTTTAGAATTTGAAATGCAGGCAGGATTAAAACCGAGTTTCTGGGGTCATAATTATTTTAGAATTTGAAATGCAGGCAGGATTAAACCCGAGTTTCTGGGGTCATAATTATTTTAGAATTTGAAATGCAGGCAGGATTAAAACCGAGTTTCTGGGGTCATAATTATTTTAGAATTTGAAATGCAGGCAGGATTAAACCCGAGTTTCTGGGGTCATAATTATTTTAGAATTTGAAATGCAGGCAGATTAAACCGAGTTTCTGGGGTCATAATTATTTTGAATTTGAAATGCAGGCAGGATTAAACCCGAGTTTCTGGGGTCATAATTATTTTAGAATTTGAAATGCAGGAGGATTAAAACGAGTTTCTGGGGTCATAATTATTTTGGAATTTGAAATGCAGGCAGGATTAAACCCGAGTTTCTGGGGTCATAATTATTTTAGAATTTGAAATGCAGAAACCCGAGTTTCTGGGGTCATAATTATTTTAGAATTTGAAATGCAGGCAGGATTAAACCCGAGTTTCTGGGGTCAAAATTATTTTAGAATTTGAAATGCAGGCAGATTAAACCAGTTTCTGGGGTCATAATTATTTTGAATTTGAAATGCAGGCAGGATTAAACCGAGTTTCTGGGTCATAATTATTTTAATTTGAAATGCAGGCAGGATTAAACCGAGTTTCTGGGGTATAATTATTTTGAATTTGAAATCAGAGATTAAACGGTTCTGGGGTCTAATTATTTTAGAATTTGAAATGCGCAGTAAACCAGTTTCTGGGTCATAATTATTTTAGAATTTGAAATGCAGGCAGATTAAACCCGAGTTTCTGGGGTCAAATTATTTTAATTTGAAATGCCTGGAAGATTAAATCAAGTTTCTGGGGTCATAATTATTTTGGATTTGAAATGCGAGGATTAAACCAGTTTCTGGGGTCATAATTATTTTAAATTTGAAATGCAGGCGATTAAACCCGAGTTCTGGGTCTATATTTTAAATTTGAAATGCGGCAGGATTAAACCGGTTTCTGGGGTCATAATTTTTAGAATTTGAAATGCAGGCAGATTAAACCAGTTTCTGGGTATAATTATTTTAGAATTGAAATGCGGCAGATTAAACCAGTTTTGGGTCATAATTATTTTAGAATTTGAAATGCAGGCAGATTAAACCCGAGTTTCTGGGGTCATAATTATTTTAGAATTTGAAATGCAGGCAGATTAAACCGAGTTTCTGGGGTATAATTATTTTAGAATTTGAAATGCGGGATTAAACCGAGTTTCTGGGGTCATAATTATTTTAAATTTGAAATGCGGCAGGATTAAACCAGTTTCTGGGGTCTAATTATTTTAGAATTTGAAATGCAGGCAGGATTAAACCGAGTTTCTGGGTCATAATTATTTAGATTTGAAATGCAGGCAGGATTAAACCGAGTTTCTGGGTCATAATTATTTTAGAATTTGAAATGCGGCAGATTAAACCCGAGTTTCTGGGTCATAATTATTTAGAATTTGAAATGCAGGAGGATTAAACCAGTTTCTGGGGTCATAATTATTTTAGAATTTGAAATGCAGGCAGGATTAAACCGAGTTTCTGGGGTCATAATTATTTTAGAATTTGAAATGCAGCAGATTAACCGAGTTTCTGGGGTCATAATTATTTGATTAAATGCGGCAGATTAAACGAGTTTCTGGGTCATAATTATTTTGAATTTGAAATGCGGCAGGATTAAACCGAGTTTCTGGGGTCATAATTATTTTAAATTTGAAATGCGGCAGATTAAACCTAGTTTCTGGGTCATAATTATTTTAGAATTTGAAATGCAGGCAGGATTAAACCCGAGTTTCTGGGGTCATAATTATTTTAGAATTTGAAATGCAGGCAGGATTAAAACCGAGTTTCTGGGGTCATAATTATTTTAGAATTTGAAATGCGGGCAGGATTAAACCCGAGTTTCTGGGGTCATAATTATTTTAGAATTTGAAATGCAGGCAGAATTAAACCTAAGTTTCTGGGGTCATAATTATTTTAGAATTTGAAATGCAGGCAGGATTAAACCCGAGTTTCTGGGGTCATAATTATTTTAGAATTTGAAATGCAGGCAGGATTAAACCGAGTTTCTGGGGTCATAATTATTTTAGAATTTGAAATGCGGCAGGATTAAACCGAGTTTCTGGGGTCATAATTATTTTAGAATTTGAAATGCAGGCAGAATTAAACCAGTTTCTGGGGTCATAATTATTTTAGAATTTGAAATGCAGGCAGGATTAAACCGAGTTTCTGGGGTCATAATTATTTTAGAATTTGAAATGCAGGCAGGATTAAACCGAGTTTCTGGGTCATAATTATTTTAGAATTTGAAATGCAGGCAGGATTAAACCCGAGTTTCTGGGGTCATAATTATTTTAGAATTTGAAATGCAGGCAGGATTAAACCCGAGTTTCTGGGGTCATAATTATTTTAGAATTTGAAATGCAGGCAGGATTAAACCGAGTTTCTGGGGTCATAATTATTTTAGAATTTGAAATGCAGGCAGGATTAAACCCGAGTTTCTGGGGTCATAATTATTTTAGAATTTGAAATGCAGGCAGGATTAAACCCGAGTTTCTGGGGTCATAATTATTTTAGAATTTGAAATGCAGGCAGGATTAAACCGAGTTTCTGGGGTCATAATTATTTTAGAATTTGAAATGCAGGCAGGATTAAACCCGAGTTTCTGGGGTCATAATTATTTTAGAATTTGAAATGCAGGCAGGATTAAACCCGAGTTTCTGGGGTCATAATTATTTTAGAATTTGAAATGCAGGCGTTTTTAAAAAACCGAGTTTCTGGGGTCATAATTATTTTAGAATTTGAAATGCAGGCAGGATTAAACCGAGTTTCTGGGGTCATAATTATTTTAGAATTTGAAATGCAGGCAGGATTAAACAGTTTCGGGGTCATAATTATTTTAGAATTTGAAATGCAGGCAGGATTAAACCAGTTTCTGGGGTCATAATTATTTTAGAATTTGAAATGCAGGCAGATTAACATTTCTGGTCATAATTATTAGATTTGAAATGCAGGCAGGATTAAACCAGTTTCTGGGGTCATAATTATTTTAGAATTTGAAATGCAGGCAGGATTAAACCAGTTTCTGGGGTCATAATTTTTTAATTTGAAATGCAGGCAGGATTAAACCCGAGTTTCTGGGGTCATAATTATTTTAAATTTGAAATGCGGCAGGATTAAACCAGTTTCTGGGGTCATAATTATTTTAATTTGAAATCAGGCAGGATTAAAACCGAGTTTCTGGGGTCATAATTATTTTGAATTTGAAATGCGGCAGGATTAAACCGAGTTTCTGGGTCTAATTTTTAGAATTTGAAAGCAGGATTAAACCGTTTCTGGGGTCATAATTATTTTAGAATTTGAAATGCAGGCAGGATTAAACCGAGTTTCTGGGGTCATAATTATTTTGAATTTGAAATGCAGGCAGGATTAACCAGTTTCTGGGGTCATAATTATTTGAATTTGAAATGCGGCAGTTAAACGATTTGGTATATTTTTTGATAATGCGTTAAATTGTAAATTTAATAAAGAGGTTAAATTTAATTATTGAATAAAAGCGTAACGGTTTGTAATATTAAATAATCGGCAATAACCGTTTCTGGTCAAATTATTTTTGAATGCAGGCAGAAACGAGTTTGGGTCATAATATTTGAATTTGAAATGGCAGGATTAAAACCAGTTTCTGGGGTTAATTATTTGATTTAAATGCAGCAGGATTAAACCCGAGTTTCTGGGGTCATAATTATTTTAGAATTTGAAATGCAGGCAGATTAAACCGAGTTTCTGGGGTCATAATTATTTTAGAATTTGAAATGCAGGCAGGATTAAACCCGAGTTTCTGGGTCATAATTATTTTAGAATTTGAAATGCAGGCAGATTAAACCGAGTTTCTGGGGTCATAATTATTTAAATTTTGAAATGCAGGCAGGTTAAACCGAGTTTCTGGGGTCATAATTATTTTAGAATTTGAAATGCAGGCAGGATTAAACCGAGTTTCTGGGGTCATAATTATTTTAGAATTTGAAATGCAGGCAGGATTAAACCCGAGTTTCTGGGTCATAATTATTTTAGAATTTGAAATGCAGGCAGATTAAACCGAGTTTCTGGGGTCATAATTATTTTAGAATTTGAAATGCAGGCAGATTAAACCCAGTTTCTGGGGTCATAATTATTTTAATTTGAAATGCAGGCAGATTAAACCCGAGTTTCTGGGGTCATAATTATTTTAGAATTTTGCAGGCATCCGGTTTCTGGGGTCATAATTTTTTGAATTTGAAATGCAGGCAGGATTAAACCCGGTTTTTCATAATTTTTTTAGATTATGCATATTACGTCATATTTTAGAATTTGAAATGCAGGCGGATTAACATTTCTGGGGTCAATTTTTGAATTTAAATGAGGATTAAATTTTTAAATTATTTTAATTTAAAGGGCGGTTAAACATTTTGGGGTTAATTATTTAGAATTTAAAGGCGGTTAATTATTTTAGAATGAAATGCAGGCAGATTACCCGGTTTGGGCATATTTAAATTTGAAATGGGAATTAAACCCGGTTTCTGGGGTCATAATTATTTTAGAATTTAAAGCAGGCAAATTAAACCGTTTCTGGGGTTTTTTTAATTTGAAATAGAGATTAACAGTCTGGGTTAATTTTTGATTTGAAATCAGAGGATTAAAGATTTCGGGGAATTATTTTGAATTTGAAATAGAGGATTAAACGAGTTGGGGTAACTATTTTGATTAAATGGGATTAAACCGAGTTTGGTAAATTTTTTGATTAAATGAGATTAAATGCGAGTTAGCAAGTTTCTGGGAAATTATTTTAGAATTTAAACGAGTATTGAAACCAATTTTTGGGTCTAATATTTAGATTAAATCAGCGGTTAAACGATTTGGGGTTAATTATTTTAGAATTTAAATGCAGGCGATTAAACCGAGTTTTGGGGTCTAATTATTTTGATTTGAAATGCAGCAGTTTAAAACCGGTTTTAGGTTAAATT